>ML810355.1:240394-253141 GCA_009831015.1 Picea engelmannii
TGGACCCAACCCTAAAATAAGGAAAGTGGGCCAAGTGACCTAGAAGATGTTTTTAAGGAAGCTACTTGGAGAGTATAAATAAGAGGCAAGGCTCTCTCATTTGAATAACACTTGAGAATATTGAACATATATATGTGTCTGAGCTAACCAAGGATATCTAAACCAAAATTATGAGTGAAGGTGAAGAAAAGAAGGCCAAAATGCAAGGAAGGATAAATTCTTTTGATGGTGCTTTCTAAGGTATGTTATTTACAGGTCATCTCACCATTTTCTCTATAAATTTTTTTCTATAATGACTCAGACAATGAAATTGCTATGAAAGTGAGAAAAACTATCTATGTATCTATGAAAACAAATTCATCTTGTGGGTCATTTTATTTTTGGAGTTACACTCCGTGGAAAATAGGGTTTGTGGCCAGTCCTGAAACTAGTCAAAATCAGGTGTTTCAGGTAAACACGTCATAACTTCTTCATAACAAATCCCAATTTAGTGAGATAAAATGTGTTGATTAGATTATAGTATATAGTATTCTTTGTAACAGTTTCCGATCATTTCATCAAATATGTTTTGTGGGGCATGCTCTACAAGGTCGCTCTCTAGAATAAGCTAGAATTCAGCAAGGTATGCCATTTTTGCTATAAATCCTTTTCTGAGAGGTTCCAAGTAGTGAAACTTGGAGGAATTGCATTAAACACATTGAAGAACATTGTGTATAATTTTTGGATCTTTATACATTACAGATTCAAAGTTATGATTACTTCAAGTTAGGGTTGTTAACTAATCCAAAACTAGGCATGTGAGACTAGAGAAAAGTTTGATGAAAATGCTAGTCTCTTATTTTTAAAGTTAAGGAAGGTTTGTAGGAATGTGATCATATACACCAGGTCTATTACAGAGCTACAAATCATATTTGGATGATGAAATTGATGAGGGGTTTTGGTTGTGGTACATGTTGAGTACATGGTTGAGACAAGTAGTTGATGAGTTGGCGCACATACATGAGGTGTATAGTTGATGATGTTGGTACATATTGATGAGTCATAGTTGATAAGTAGTCGACACATGATTAGTACATACTTTGTAAATGGTTGGATGCACTTGTTTATGGTATAGGTTGATTACAGGTTGGTGCATGGTTGATGCACTTGTTTATGGTACAGGTTGATTATAGGTTGAGGTACAGGTTGATGCATAGTTGATGCATGGTTCAGATTTATTGGTATAGGTTTACAATGGTATATCTCACAGTGATAGTGTGACAGTGGTTCCATCATTCTACTTCTACTTCAAGGTGGCAAGATGGGGCAAGGACAGGTGGTTGTAGCCACCTTCCGGTTGTAGCCGGAGAGCATTGGGGGTTGTAGCCTCCTTCTGGTTGTAGCCAGAGAATTGGGGAGTTGGAGCTTCCCTCGGGTTGTATCCTGAGAAACTAGGGGGTTGGAGCCTCCTTCCAGTTGCAGCTGGAAAACAAAGGAAGTTGGTGCTTCCAATGAATGTAATTCTTCAAGACATATAAGAAAAAACATTATGTGTTTTTCTCCCGATTTGGGTTTCCACATAAAACACTGGTGTACTGTGTATGTGTGTGATTGTTTATTTCTTACTGCTCATTATTGGATAATAATTCTACGTTGATATAACATTTGAAGAAAAATTATTATAATTACTCTATTACTGGTTCACCCCCCCTCTCAGTAATCCAACAGTTTGTCCAATGATCCCTCTTGCTTGATCACATATTTCTTCCCAAATAACTAGATCTTTAGCATCAATGTACTTATTATGTTCACCATTAACCAACCTCTAGAGATTCTTGCTCCTGAGAACATCATTCATTTTTCTCTTCCATGCAAGATAGTTAGAACCAACAAGTTCAAGAATAGAAACTACTTATGAAGTCATTATGATGAAAAACTTAACAAGAGATAAACCCTAATGCAAATAATAGACAAGCTAGGAAAACAAATGAGTAAATGAAAAAGATCTTATCAAAACAAAAAACAAAAAAATTAAAGTAGATCAAAGGTTTTGAGATGAAAAATTGAAATTATCATAACACGATCAATATGGCTCAGAATTTTTATTCTAACATGTTTTTGGAAATGGAATGGTCATTATGCATACATCAATGCAAGATGAATAGAAATATCGATATCCTCTCAAAATATATCAGCTCTGCAATATTTTCGTTTGTACAGAAAATTTCTGAAAAATTAGTTGATTTTAAATCAGCGATACCTCTGCTTTCCATACACAAAATCAAACGATTTTGTTTTCAAACCACGTATTTTTTCATGAGGAACTCAGATATGTAACTTTTTTCTTCATATTTTGCACCAAAAGTTTCACAACCGGATCTAAAAGTTGTGACCTCAATTTTTTTCTACAAAAAAAAAATAGATCTGAATAACCGGGAGATAGATCTCCTTGAGGAGAATCAAATTTTCATATAGATCAACAGAAAAAATAAAATAAAATAAATAAACCTACAAAAAATCTACAAAATAGGGGTTAGGGTTCTAAAAAAAACTCAAACATATAGAATCATGCCCAAATCTGAAGAGAAGCCTAATCGCTACTAGATTTGGTGGTAACTCTACAAAAAATATCAGTGCCCAAAATATTAAGATAACCATGTTGGATAAAACTATAGAAGGTGGTAGATAATAGTCACCAATCTCTGAGACCATGTGAGAAATCGAAGGTATAGAAAGATAACTAAACTAACCTCCTTTCTATGAATCCAACAACATATCAAACATAATAAGAACAGAAAGAGAAAAGGAAAAAGAATACACTAGATATACGTGGTTCACCCAATTGGGCTACATCCATAGGCAGGTTGTCTTATATTATCTCCATAAATATCCTTCAATATTATAAGAGAGAAACTCCACAATTATCCCATACAAATATAGAAGAATGCTTGAGAGCATAAGACGATGATCACATGTTATACCTTAAGAGGAACTCTTGGAATTATTGCATACCAAGAGATATGGAGGAATTACTCTCACATATTGCATGTGGGATGATATTATTCTCCTTTTTATCATCTCATTATATAATATTCCTACCAAGAGCAAATTATTCAATAATAAATATGGGATTTGTTTTCATACTCTTTTACAAAATATTGTGGACAACTTCCGACATAATACAAAGACATTATCACCTTCCAAGGAATATAATATATTCCAGCACTGCCAACACATCACTTATCCCTTTGCTCATTTTATATGTGCCTCTGGAATGCTTATAGCAAAGTTCTGGGATAATATCATATTCTAGCTGAGAGATGCCTCCCCTACCCATAAGTTTGAGGAGTTATATACAATCATCTTGGATTCCCATTAAAAATAATACACGTCGTATTTCAAGAGCCAAGTCTCCTTTCTTTTCCCTTTGCAGGTTATAAGTGAATTGCTCAACATAGTATTCCAAGATATCATCATGTTGCATCATTTTGAAGACTTATTCCCTTCTTTCTTGGTCTTTGCAGTAGTCTTAGTATTTTTCCATAAATTTATTTTCCATCTAATCCCATGATATGATGTTATCATTTATGAGGCCCATGAACCATCAAAATGCAGTGTTCTTAGGTGTGGCAAGAAAGAGCTTCAATTTATGGTCATTTTTCACATAGTCATAGCTTCTGCAAAGTACATCAAACTCAAAGAGGAAGGTATCGAGATCCTCTTTAGATAGCCCATGAAATTTTGGCAAGGCGGAATGAGGGATGCTCTTCATATTGGTTTCCTCATATGTTTCCTTTCTTGAGAATCCAAAATCGTGGGTTCCTATTTGAAAATCGCGTGTGCAATTTCTTTCCAAGGGTTTTCCTCTACTTCAAAAGGTTCCTTGGGAAAAAGGAACTCTTCTGAATGATATTGCACATTGATCTAATCCTCTAATAATGGGATCTCGGTGTACATAGATCCTTTCATAGTCTCTAACCTAATTAGATGCTTCAGACTACTTTTTGGAAAGGGAACTTGATGTTGGTGATAATTAATTCGATTGATGATGCTCCTTCCCTTTTTTTGATTGACCTACACTATTAGATTTTTGGGAGTTTTTGGAAGAGCTAATAAATATACCATTTTGATCTCTAAATTTGGGCATAGAAAATATTAGAAAATCATCCTACAAATTACTAAAAAGAAATCATAACATCTATTCTAGTGAAATGAAGAAATATCCACACAATTAAACAACACTACTTTCTTTTGATAGTTCCACGACAATGACGCAAAAAATGATGGACCTTTCATTTACTTTCTAATTAAATTAGTGAGAAAATGAAGATTTGTACATTTAATTAATAACCTGGGGATCATATGAAACTTGTGAATTGTCGTGTACAATATATGCAAGAAGAGTGTTGTTTTGACTATGGCATTGTAGCACTTTAATGTCACAATTCAAAGATTCATAATACTTAATTATGTCACCAAACTATGTTATGGCCTAAGTGGTTTTGCAGAAATTAAAACACACTTGTAGGAATTGAAATCACACTTGCGGAAATTGAAATCACACTTACAAAAATTGAAATCACACTTGTGGAAATTGAAATCGCACTTGCGGAAATTAAAATTGAAATTGCACTTGCAAAAATTGAAATCACACTTGCGGGAATTAATATCACACTTGAGAGAATTGAAACTTGAGTTATGGTCTATTGGTGACTTTCTTGAGTATCATGAAGTTCTTGTATTGTTGCAACAATTAAGTGTCTGTTAATCCAATAACATCAATCCAACATAACAAATACTAAGGCTACAGAGAATAAGAAAATAAACAAAATGAGTGCAGTTGCAGGCGTAGTTGCAACAACGTGAGTTGCATCAACACGAGTTCCAACAACGTGAGTTGCATCAACATGAGTTCCAACAACATGAGTTTCAGCAATAGAGTTGCATCATGAAATAAATCCAACAACTGAGTTGCAACAATGCGATTCACAGCAACTGAACTCTATTATAATTGAAATGGAAGAGACTCTAGTTGTAGCAGTGAAAATCGCAGAATGATTGTAATATTACAAGAATCCTAATTGCAAGTAAATACTAGAAAACAAAACCACTCATGAATCATAACATTGTCTTGTAGATATAAAATTACAGTGAACTGGAAGATAGGTCTTAAATCCAAGAAAATATACTGTAATTATGGAATGACAGCAAACTGGAGAGATGTCGACAGTATGTGAATAAATTTATGAATATGGAATTACAACAATTAAAAGAAACCAACAATAGAATAAAATGAACAGAAGTAAAATTATAATTATAATGTTATTATTACAGGTGATACATGACTAAGGAGGGGGCCCTACCCCCTTAAACGAGGTACTAAACTATGGAACCAAGATCACATGATCAATCAATACATCAACACGCAATTAGAAATATGGAACCAAAATTATATTGTCGTAGTTTGAAAGATACAATAGAAACAAAATGCAATTGCCAGAATAATTTATTCCCCCCCTCAACACTAGGGATTCGAGGTTTTTATACAATAAGAATCATGTTCTAAAATTATACAAACAATGGATGGACAACCTTGAGAATCTGGTTGTTCATCTGGTTACAAATATTTTTTCAAACTTTAGTGGGAATCATGCATATGTTGACGTGATAGGAAATCGATTCCTCCTTTAGTCTCCCACTTTCCTCATGTCACCTTCCTCCATGAAGATTGTTTTCCAAATACCATCTCCCAACTTCTAGATGCAGCATCACCCGCTATGTTGGTGAGCTTTATTTGGAGTCACAACAATGAAAAGTGTGCTCAGAGTTGCAATGGTTTGTCTGAAGTTGCAACAACTATGAATGCACCTTGAGTTGTAGCAATTGGTTCACACCCAGAATTGCAACAAATTGGTTAGCAGCTGAAACTATATCACTTGGAATTGTAGCAGAGAGGTGTTGTAGCCACTGTATTCTCTTGTATAACAATATTAATGATTGAAAGTAACAAGTTCATCCTAATAATTATGCAAAAATAACGTAATAATGTCATATGGGGTAGGATTCATATCTTGGTGATAAATGAGGTTAACTGGATAAAGGAAGTATCAAAAATGCAAGTGATTAATGGAAAATGGTAATAAAAAAGGTATAGATGGGTATTGAAAGTATACCATTTTAGGCGCACATCAAATATTTTTGCAGTAACTTATTGTACAAGGTTAAAATCTACATCCATAGCAGTCTTGGGTGTAGAAAACTACAATATGGCCAATGAATTGGGGCTACTTAAGTTGCAATTAGCATACATAAAGGTTCAAGAGAACTTGCACACTATTTATAAATCCTAAAAAGAGATATTTGAACTTCAAAGAAAAGTTCAATAATTGTAGTGGGAGGTTAGATGTGTGAAATGCCAAAGGACTAATTTAAATAATGTCTTCCTACACTACAAATGAAAATGATTCAGTGGTAGAATTAAAGGCCTTGCTAGAAAATTTGATTGAGAAAATTGAGAAATATTATAGTATATATATTGAATTGTTTTGAGTCCAACAACAATGATCTAGAGGAAGATATTATGGAAGGGCTTAAGAATAAACACGATGATATTTATAACTATTGTGCATACTTGAAGAATGATAATATATAATTGGAAGAAAATTTGACTATGGTAGGAAAAACTAGGTTACAAGAAATTCATTGATGCTAGAGACTTAATTTGACATAGAATTTTAACTGATTTTCCTTCATGTAAGTAATATCAAACTTTACTTAGAATATTATGATAAATTCCAAGAAATTAAGGAATTGATACATAATATAAGTGAATTTTTCATAGCTAAAGCACATATGGTTGATGTGTTTTTGAAAGTGCTAAACATGATATATTTTGGTCACTTCAGATCCTTGAGAATAGAGGATAGGACTCAAGTTAAAAGTTATTGAAAAAAATTTCAAACCAAGAATATCACTTGGAATAAGTTGGGCGCAATGATGAAAGCTTCCTAGAAAGAAATTTATATGTTCATTTGCAAATTGGAGGAGATGATATAGGTCTTACTTCACTATGGAATAAATAAAGTTCATTTATCCTAGAAGAATACTTGTTATCCATAATGTAGTAGAGGAGAGTGAGGGTGAAAGAGATCAAGTAGTTAAAGTCTCACCTCATATCTCAATAAGTGTCAAGCATCCTTGATTTTTCTATCTATTATGTCCAAGATTTATTATTTAAAGGTTGCATATAAGTAAATATCATATCATAACATGACTAAGTTGGATGTGATATCATGTCCCTTTTCTATATTTCATGTACCAAACAAGATAAGGTTAGCAAACATATTGAATCTAGTGCCTCAATTCATGAAGAGTCTTCATTTATCTTAGAAAACCAATGCCTCTTATTTTGTGCCCAAGCTAAACAATAATATGCCTCAACCACCATCGCGTTAGTGGCATAAATGCCAAATCTAAAGCATCAACCATCCTCAAATAGGTAAAATGGAAGAAAGGAACATATTGTTATTATTTGTTGTAACAAAAATCAATTAATTATAACCAAATCCATAACTTCCTTCTCCTCCAAGGTCTATATAAGGAGGGAAATTGTAATATAACTAGGGAGGTAATATGGGTGGTAATATGGGATATACCCAATGAGAATGGGGGTTAGATATTATTAGTGGAGGCCATTCAATGTAAGGTGGACTAGATCCACCATGGTATTAAATAAGGCCCACTATGGTAGTTACATATAACAAATGGGTAGTTAGAATTAATAAATGGGATTTCTAGATGATTCCTTCTCTATAATGTTCCAAGGAGGTAGAGAATACTATAAAAAGATACATAAGAAATGTAATTGGCATGGTGAATTATATTGTGAATGTACAAGAAAGTATTGTTTGAGGAGTTTTATCCTTCCGTAAGGATTAATATATGGTGTTACCCTACCTCAATGGTTTTCTCTACAATTTTGTATTCAATATTTTATGAATGGTTATGGTTGTTTATTCTTGTTATTTTCTGAAGTACATTTGCAGATATGATTAGGCTTATAACATTTGGTATCATATATCTTTCCTTGGGAAAGAAGGGAAGACATTTTGGTTATTTTTTGCAGAAATTGTTTAACAAAAAAGGGGGCGGCACACTTCAGGATCATACCTGAGACTTTATGCTGAGAATTTTCAGGAAGTAATTCAATATTTGGATTCCTCGTAGAAAAATTCCTTGTTTCAAAAAAAACATCAGCTAAAACGGAGTGCGAGAAGTAAAATTATGAGCATTTTAAATTCAACAGTTTTTCAGGGTTTTTCCAGAAAAAGTCGTGATTTTCTACAGTAAGTTATTTATTTTAAAACCCTAGTTTATTTTTGGGCTATGGAAAGAAGAAATTTTTTTACTAGAAAATATGATGGTACTAATATTGAAGAATATATAAAAAAATGTGAAGTCATTATCGGGAAACCAATGGTGATTTTGGGTATGGATAAGTTTAACATATTATGTTGGTATATGGAGGCATGGAGTTAACTCTGAAGAGATTTGTGCACTTTCCGATAAAAAAATATGAAAAACTATTTTTAGACAAGTGGTATCATGCCGAGATTAAGGATAAAAATGCACCAAGTGATTATTTTCAGGTGTCAAATCTATACTACAGGTTCATGGTTGTATTTATAAAGAAAATGTCATTGTTTCTATTAACCCTAGTTACCAGAAGAATTTTATCAATGTTCAGTTGATTAATAGATTGCAAGTTCCAGAAAAGAATATTCAAATCACACAGGTTGCAAGTGAAAATGTTAAACTTTTTAAATATTTGAAGCTCAGTATGGATAAATATGTGTTTCATTCAAATTTTGAGGCTCTACATATGGGTGATGTAGACATTGTTTTGGGATATCCTTGGATAGAGTCAGTGGAAACAATTAATATTAACGTACAAAATAATTTTTTGAAGTTGTGGTACAAGAAAAAGAAAATTACATTGCAGGATGTGTCTCTTAGTAAGACAGAAGGGCCCACGACAGCAAGCACACGCGTTCTTGTAGAATCTAAAGTTGAATCCAAGGCAGAATCTATAAAAGGAGATGAAGAAAAGCCACATGAAGAAAAAAGTGAGACAGAAGGACTCTGCAAAGAAGTTATTGCAAATTCTGAAGTTGAATCACAAGAAGGACACAATAAATATTCCAAGGAGATAAGTGACTCAAAAGGACACCGTGGGGACGAATTGAATACTAAAGAAAAGATTCTTATAGTCATGGTATACTTACATCCATATCATATCGAGAAACAACAGTCATCAAGACAAGGGCGTCCACACACTTATGCTCCAGCAAGGTAACAAAAAGGCATCCAATCAAGTGGTGCATGGATTCCTACCAACACTATAGGAAGACATCAAGCTCGAGAACTAATGATGCAGGAGAATCACTCCACCTCAGCACACACCAGTTGGTTAGCACATTGGTGTGCATTCAAGGAAGGGAGAGGCGTCACCCTCTCATTTAACCTTCAAAATTTAAATTGTAATTAAGGAAATTAATGTTGTCAAGCTGTAAGAGCCAAGTTGTTCTTTCTGTTGGCATGTTTACAAGAAGAGTGTGCTTATCATTGGGCAAGAACAGCAGCAACGATGATAAACAGGCAGGCAAGCAAGATCAGCAGACAGGCAGGCAAGGAAGAATAGTAGCGATCAAATGGAAAGATCAGCAGTGTAAGCTCAGAAGGAGGAAAACAGTCAAAGCACGACAAAGGTTTTCAGAGTTTCGAAGATAGGGAAATACAAAGGAAAGAGGTTCAAACTCGCGATATGAAAAATCACGATAACAATATTGACAGTTGATTCAAGAAGGACACGTGGTGAACGACAAAGGTTTTGTTTCGGAGTTTCGCATATCGGGAAATCCAAAGGAAAGAGGTTCAAAATCGCGATATGCGAGATCACGAAAAAATCTGGACCGTCAGATCACCAAGGATTGTGGACCATTGATCAGGCATGAAGAAGGCTCATGAAGTGGCGAAATCGCTATAAGATCTGGGTCGTTAGATCTGGAGTAATTACGAAGGACCAACAACCGTTAGATATGGTGAAGCTGCAAGGCGAATAAGACCAAGAGTCATCCAACTCTCCAAAACTGTGAAGGAATCCTAGTCATCCATCGAGGATAGTCGTGGTCCGTTAGATCCAGAGGACACATGGCAAAAGATCATCATTTCACTAACTGGAAAGTCAAAGGAGTGAAGTGCTCATTTGAGTGGTGAGTGGTCATATCTCGTGGTCACATTTTCGAGAGATAGAGAAGCCAAGCCCTATTTCGGAGTTCGTGACATGGAGAGTCAAGAGGACTCATCACAAAATACCCGAGATGCGAAAGTGTGAAATGCATTTTCGAATAAGGCTGTGGTCACAGCCAGTGGTTACATCTGTGGAAGATAGAGGAAGGAGCTAGTGGTGTTAAGCTCCATCTCGGAGTCTCGGTGCTCGCGACTTGGATCATCAAGACCCTTCATCACAGGAATCGTGATATGCGAGATTGCGATGAGATATAGACCATCGGATCATTAGAGATCTCGACCGTTGATCAGGCTCAATGAAGTTCATAAGCTCACGAAACACGAAGTGCCTTTTGGCGCAGCCTATGGTCACATGAAGGGAAGAAGATAGCAAATTTAAGGTCCACCTCGGAGTCTCGACAATCGCAACTTGGAGCATCAAGACTCTTCATCACAGGAATCGCAATATGCAAGATCGCGATGAGATCTGGACCATCGGATCATCAAAGATCTCGACCGTTGATCAGGCTCAATGAAGTTTATGAGTTCGCAAAATATGAAGCACCTTTTGGCGCAGCCTATGGTCACAGCCAATGGTCACATGAGGGGAAGAAGCTAGTGGTGCTAAGCTCCATCTCGGAGTCTTGGCGACCGCAACTTGGAGTGTCAAGATCTTCTATCACAAGAATGCCAAGATGCGAGATCACAAAATTAAAACTCTCTTTAGCACTCGGTCACAGCCAGTGGGCATATGAATTAAATGCAAGGCCCTACAAATCCATCCAATGGTGTAGGTGAATTTAAGTATGATCGAAGGGATACTGTTTCTCTTCACAGTTAATCGATCAGTGGTGATTCAGATTCTGAAGCGGTCTTTGGAGGTTCATAGTGTAACTGCTAGAAACCACTGATGGTTTCTGCCAGAGGACTCGAAGAGACTTCTATGTGATTATTAGAGGAGCTGAAGAGTCTCTAGGAATCTGCCAGCAGAATGAAGATTGTTCAAAGAGGCAATTGACAGATGGATCTAACTACCAGAGAAGCTGAAGAGTTTCCATGATGAACAGGTAGAGTACTCGACATGAGAGAGCATGCAAAAGCATGGTGGCACAGCATGCACAAGGTGCATAGAGACTATAAGTATACAGAATAGAGAAGAGATGGGTATTGTTGTTGTTGAGAGGGATTCAAGAGTGTAGAAGGAGGAGTGAGAAACAACTGAAATACAGAGAAGGGGAATGGAGCATTGAATGGACATGGCACATAGAGCATAAAAGGAAGAAGCACAGAAAGCGCAAGGAATGTGTGGAGCAAGACAGTAAGACACTAAAGGAAGGTTGAGGTTCTCTTGTAGAGAAAGACAGAAGATCAGAAATCCCAAGAAGATGCAGACAGAGAGACACTGACACAGGAGAGCAGAGAAGCATAGTAGAACAGTGATAAGTCGAGTAAGCCAATGATAAACATTGTGTCACTGTGATAAGTTTCATTAGCAAAAATTTATATTTTAGGGTGGTAGGGAGGTTCTAGGGAGGACTATTGTCCTCAGAGGTTCAAGTGGGTGCTTGAACACAGGGAGTTGTAGCTTCCTTCTAGTTGGTGCTAGAGAAACTGGGGAGTTGGTGCTTCCTTCTAGTTGGTGCTAGAGAAACCGGAGAGTTAGTGCTTCCTTCTAGTTGGTGCTAGAGAAATCGGGGAGTTGGTGCTTCCTTCTAGTTGGTGCTAGAGAAACCGGGGAGTTGGTGCTTCTTTCTAGTTGGTGCTAGAGAAGCCAGAGATTTGGTGCTCTCAACAAGTAGCAGCTTGCAAAATAGAGGTTGTAGTCTCATTATGAGTTGGTGCTCATATGTATGATAATGTAAAGAATGTAAAGAAGAAGAAGAAGAGGTTTTTACCCTATATGGGTTTCCTCAGGAAATATCTGTCTCTGTGTATCTCATATGTGTGGTTGATGCTGAATGTTCTATTGCTAACTTCCCTACATTATTGTGACTGTCATTAAATGTTGTGTAAAGAGTTTAAAATAAGCATAATTGTTTAAACTCAGTAACAACCGATTCACCCCACCTCTCAGTTGTCCAACAATTGGTATCAGAGCCGGCCCCTTTTATCTAAAGGTAGATCCTAGAGCTTAAACATGTCAAACAATGAAGGAAATTCAACCAATAAGGCCCCTATGTTCAATGGAACAAACTTTGCCTTCTGGAAAGTTAGAATGAGAACCTACATAATGCCTTTAGGTACAGATGTCTGGGATGTGGTAGATACTGGTGTTGATACTGAGAGGGGGGTGAATCAGTATCCAGTACAATTTAAAAACATTTTTCAACTTATACAAAAACCATTCAATTATATCCAATGAGAAATGAACAATAGTATAAGAGTTACACCAATACACCACAATACACCATGCACAATATATGAGAAATAATCAATAGTTTTTGTTCAAGGGAAGTAATGACTTCCAAAGGTAGCTACAGC
>ML810355.1:253241-297959 GCA_009831015.1 Picea engelmannii
TTGGTTATGGCATAGGAGACTTGGACATCTAAACTTTGACCACTTAATCAAGCTAAAAAATCTTGAGGCAGTAAAAGATCTTCCGAGAATATCAAAACCCCAAGATTCTATGTGTAAACCCTGCCAAGTAGGAAAACTAACCAAGACACCGTTTAAGGCCAAGAGATTTACTTCAACAGAGAAACCACTCCAACTAGTTCATATGGATTTATGTGGACCATCAAGACAGGAAGGCACGGGGAGAGAAAACTAATTCATGCTGATTATTGTTGATTACTCCAGACTTACTTGGGTTTCCTTTCTCAAGGAAAAAACTGAAGCATTTGAGAAGTTTAAAATATTTAAGGCTTTAACTGAGAATTAAATAGGCAAGAGGTTAAAGGCAGTAAGATAAGACAGAGGAGGAGAATTTATGTCAAGTTATTTAAAGGAATTCTGTGATAAGCATGGGATCAAGAGAGAATACACAATCCCAAGAACTCCACAACAAAATGGAGTAGTGGAGAGGCAAAACAGAACAGTGTAGCAAATGGCCAGGTCAATGATGAATGAGAAGAACATTGGTCAAACCTACTGGGTAGAATCAATACACATAGCAGTCCATGTTATTAACAAAGCTCACCTCATACCACAAAGTGACAAGACACCTTATGAACTGTGGTATGGGAGACCTGCTTCAATCAAACACTTCAAAGTCTTTGGGAGTAAATGTTACATAAAGAATAATGATGAGAACCTTGGAAAATATGATGACAGGGCTGATGAGGGTATCTTCTTAGGATATGCTACAAACAGTAAAGGATAGAGATGCTATAATAAGAGGCTGCATAAAATGGTTGACTGTATTGACGTAAAAGTTGATGAAGGAATCCCAACAAGAGAGGTGTACAATAATGATTCTTCTACAGAGGACACATCTAAAGCTGAATATGAACAGGTCCAAGAATCAGAAAACAAAGACTCTGAATCAGATGAAGACTCAGATACTCAGACAAACTCAAATCAGCAGGCTCCTTCAAATTCCTCCTCCATAATTACTCAAAATAATCATCCTGCAAGTCAGATAATTGGTGAAAAATACAAAGGTGTACAAACCAGGAAAAAGATAATCAAAAATACCGAGCAATCACATATAGCTTTCATATCCATGCTAGAACCCAAGAACTTTAATGAAGCTAGAAAAGATAACCTTTGGGTTAAAGCAATGAATGATGAAATTGATCAGATTGAGAAAAATAATACGTGGGAGATGGTTCATAGACCGTAAGGTAAAAATATCATTGGTTCCAAATGGATCTTTAAGAATAAGTTGAATGAGCAGGGACAATTTGTCAGGAACAAGGCAAGATTGGTCTATAAAGGCTATGCTCAAATAGAAGTACTGGATTTTGATGAAACATTTGCACCCGTAGCAAGGTTAGAAGCTATCAGAATATTTATTGCCTATGCTTGTCATAAAAGGTTTAAAGTTTATCAAATGGATGTCAAGTCAGCTTTTCTAAATGGAGATTTAAATGAAGAAGTCAATATGGAACAACCAGAGGGTTTCGAACTGTTTGATAACCCTAACTTAGTATGCAATATGAAGAAAGATTTATATGGGTTAAAACAAGATCCTCGTGCCTGGTATCACAGACTGGATACGTATCTCAATGACAAAGGGTTCAAGAGAGGAACAATTCACAACAATCTATATATCAAAACAGAGGGTAATGATTTTCTCATTGTGTTGGTCTATGTAGATGACATCATCTTCGGATGTAATAAGGATTCATTGGTAAAAAGGTTTTCTTCTGCCATGGAGTCTGAGTTTGAAATGTCTATGATAGGTGAACTGTCATTTTTTCTTGGTATGCAAATTACTCGGAGGTCTGAAGGGATGTTCATTTCTCACGAAAAATATCTAAGATAAATGTTGAAAAGGTTTCAAATGGAAGATTCTAAACCTGTGGGCACACCTATGGTTACTGGATGCAAATTAAGCAAGGATGATGACTCACCTGATGTTGATCAAAGTTCATATAGTTCAATGATAAGCAGCCTGCTATACATCACAACATGTCGCCCAGACATAATGCATGTTGTTGGAATGGTAGAAAGATATCAGTCTGCACCTAAACAAAGTCATTTGCTAGCTGTCAAAAGGATATTCAGGTATTTGAAAGAAACAATGACTTATGGTCTGTGGTATCCCAGAAATCAAAATTTTCAGTTAACTACTTATTCAGATGCAGATTGGGCAAACTATGTTGATGAGAGAAAAAGAACCAGTGGAGGAGCATTCTTCCTGGGTGACTCATTAGTAGCATGGCTTAGTAAAAAGAAAATTTCCATTTCTTTATCGAATACAGAGGTAGAGTACATTGTTGTTGATACCTTTTTCACTCGGGTATTATGGATGATTCAGACACTTGCAAACTTGGAGGTAAAATACGCATCACCAATCCCAATTCATTGTGATAACACTAGTGCCATCAATGTGTCTAAGAATCCTGTACTCCACTGCAAGACCAAGAATATTCCCATAAAATACCATTTTCTGAGAGAGCAAGTCACCAATCAGGTTGTTAAGGTCCATTACATTCCAACCACAGAACAAATTGCAGACATCTTTACTAAACCCCTAGCCAAGACACCATTTGAATATCTCCGACAGAAGCTGGGTGTCATCCCATCTCACATCTAAGCAAGTCCATCCTGTTAGGGGGAGTTTGTATTGGTTGAACATCTGATACCTCCTAAACATACTGCAACAGCTCAGGGGGAGTGTGTTTTCTTTGACATTGATGTCAAAGAGGGAGAAAAGGAGTGGTCCAGACCGAATGCTACAGTTGGAGGTCCAAACATATTAGCGCAGTCGTTCAGGGTTTCCATCAATGCCAAAGGGGGAGATTGTTGGCATGTTTACAAGAAGAGCGTGCTTGTCATTGATGGCAAGAACAACAACAACGATGAAAAATAGGCAGGAAAGGAATATTAGCAGACAGGCAGGCAAGGAAGAACAACAGCGATCGAATGGCAAGATCAGTAGTCTAAGCTCAGAAGGAGGAAAATAGTCAAAGCACGACAAAGGTTTTCGGAGTTTCACAGATCAGGAAATCCAAAGGAAAGAGGTTCAAACTCGCGATATGAGAAATCACGATAACAATCTTGACAGTTGATTCAAGAAGGACACGTGGTGAACAACAAAGGTTTTGTTTCAGAGTTTCATAGATCAGGAAATCCAAAGGAAAGAGGTTCAAACTTGCGATATGCGAGATCACAAAAAAATATGGATCATTAGATCACCAAGGACTGTGGACCATTGATCATGCATGAAGAAGGCTCGTGAAGTGGCGAAATCGTGATAAGATCTGGTCCATCAAATCTGGAGTAATTACGAAGGACAAACAGTCATTAGATATGGTGAAGCTAGAAGGCGGATAAGACCAAGAGTCATCGAACTCTCCAAAACTGTGAAGGAATCTTGGTCGTCCATCGAGGACAGTCATGGACCGTTGGATCCAGAGGACAGATAGCGAAATATCATCGTTTCGCTGACTGGAAAGTCAAAGGAGCAAAGTGCTCGTTTGAGTGGTGAGTGGTCATATCTCGTGGTCACATTATCGAGAGCTAGAGAAGCCAAGCCCTATTTCGGAGTTCATGACATGGAGAGTCAAGAGCACTCATCACAGAATACCCGAGATGCGAAAGTGCAAAATGCATTTTTGAATAACGTTGTGGTCACAGCCAATGGTTACATCTGCAGAAGATAGAGGAAGGAGCTAGTGGTTTTAAGCTCCATCTCAGAGTCTCGGTGCTCTCGACTTGGAGCATCAAGACCCCTCATAATAGGAATTGCGATATGTGAGATCGTGATGATATCTGGACCATCAGATCATTAGAGATCTCGACCATTGATCAGGCTCGATGAAGTTCATAAGCTCGCGAAACACGAAGCACCTTTTGGCGCAGCCTGTGGTCACCGCCGGTGGTCACGTGAAGGGAAGAAGCTAGCAGAGTTAAGGTCCACCTCAAAGTCTCGGCGATCGCAACTTGGAGCATCAAGACTTTTCATCACAAGAATCGCAATATGCAAGATCGCAATGAGATCTAGACCATCGGATCATTGGAGATCTTGACCGTTGATTAGGATCGATGAAGTTTATGAGTTCGCGAAATATGAAGCGCCTTTTGGCGCACCCTGTGGTCATAGCTAGTGGTCATGTGAGGGGAAGAAGCTAGTGGTGCTAAGCTCCATCTCGGAGTCTCGGCGATCACGACTTGGAGTGTTGAGATCTTCTATCACAAGAATGTCGAGATGCGAGATCACGAAATTAAAACTTTGTTTAGCGCTCGGTCAGAGCCAATGGGCATATGAATTAAACAAAAGACCCTACGAAATCCATCCAACAGTACAGGTGAATTTAAGTATGATCGAAGGGCTACGGTTTCTCTTCATAGTTAATCGATCAGTGGTGATTCAGTTGCTGAAGCGGTCTTTGGAGGTTCACAGTGTAACTGCTAGAAACCACTGATGGTTTCTACCAAAGGACTTGAAGAGACTTCTGTGTGATTATCAGAGGAGTTGACGAATCTCTAGGAATCTGCCAGTGGAATGAAGACTATTCAAAGAGGTAATTGACAGATGGATCCAACTGCCAGAGAAGCTTAAGAGTTGTCATGATGAATAGGTAGAGTACTTGACATGAGAGAGCATGCAGAAGCATGGTGGCACAACATACACAAGGTGCATAGAGACTATAAGTATGCAGAACAGAGAAGAGATGGGTGTTGTTGTTGTTGAGAGGGATTCAAGAGTGTAGAAGGAGGAGTGAGCAACAGCTGAAATACAGAGAAGAGGAATGGAGCATTGAATGGACATGGCGCATAGAGCATAAAAGGCAGAAGCACAGAAAGTGCAAGGAATGTGTGGAGCAAGACAGTAAGACACTAAAGGAAGGATGAGGTGCTCTTATAGAGAAAGACAGAAGATCAGAAATCCCAAGAAGATGTAGACAGAGAGACACTGATACAGGAGAGCAGAGAAACATAGTAGAATAGTGATTAGTCTGGTAAGCCAATGATAAACATTGTACCACTATGATAAGTTTCATTACCAAAAATTTATATTTAAGGGTGGTAGAGAGGTGCTAGGGAGGATTGTTGTCCTCAGAAGTTCAAGTGGGTTCTTGAACACAGGGAGTTGTAGCTTCCTTCTAGTTGGTGCTAGAGAAATAGGGGAGTTGGTGCTTCCTTCTAGTTGGTGCTAGAGAAACCGGGGAGTTGGTGCTTCCTTCTAGTTGGTGCTAGAGAAACCAGGGAGTTGGTGCTTCCTTCTAGTTGGTGCTAGAGAAGCCAGAGATTTGGTGCTCTCAGCAAGTAGTAGCTTGCAAAACAGAGGTTGTAGTCTCATTATGATTTGGTGCTCATATGTATGATAATGTAAAGAATGTAAAGATTACTTATCATATAAAGAAGAAGTTTTTTTTACCCTATATGGGTTTCCTCAGGAAATATCTGTCTCTGTGTATCTCATATGTGTGGTTGATGCTGAATGTTCTATTGCTAACTTCCCTATATTATTGTGACTGTCATTAAATGTTGTGTAAAGAGTTTAAAATAAGCATAATTGTTTAAGCTTAGTAACAAATGATTCACCCCCCCTCTCAGTTGTCCAACACTTTCACACAAGTTGTAGATGAGGTCGGCTTAAGTGGTTGACGGTAGGAGGGATCTGCATCTGATTCGGATCAGATTTCCACTCATTGTAATCTGCCTCATTAGTCAAGTGTTTTGAATGGTTATTAGACACCACTAGCTTAGCTTGGAGGGAAGCTCGTCGAGCCCCTCTTGTATAAATATTTGTATTGTTTCCTAGTAGAGGTGGTTGGAGGTTGATGAGATCCGAGACTCAGTTGCAGTCTGGACTCGTGCATTGTAGTTGACATTCTATCATTAATAGAAAAGAACAGGCTTCATTGTTTACCATTTTCCTGTGTAATGAATGTTTTCTTGTGAATTTCATTCATGTGTGTTTATGTTGTAGATGTATGTTAGAGTTCATCTGCAAGGATAGAGATAGAATCCTCTATCTATGAGTTGGATGGATTAGTTATGGTTCTTTTAGGCTAAGTGAAAGGAGTGTGCGATAGAGAGTTGAAACTATGTGAGTTGATGAAAGGAGTGTGTGTCTAAACTCTTTCGAGTCAGAGAAGAACGTGTCAAGAGGGCACACCAGAATAATTCACAAACTCAAGGGAGAACTTCAAGGTTTATGAACACCTTGGAGGAAATCTTACGCAGGAGTAAGCGTAGCACAGAGTTACTAAAGACTCTATCGGACTCTGCCATGAGGGCATTGAGCAAGTGCGAGCGCACACAAGACCAACATTATGAAGTGTTGGATACATCGAAGAAACTCCCAGAGTTACTGAACACTCTAAGGAAATAAGGCTCTGCAAGTGTGCATTGATCGGGGTAAAGGAGTTACCTTGCTAACCCTGAAATAATTCATGAAGAAGCAGTTTGAAGGCTCAATCGAGCGCAAGGAGTGTGCCAAAAGAGAATAAAGTTCATATTAAAATATCAATAGGGAGAACATCGATTTTCCAGGAAGGCACTATAATTTTCATAGAAGGACCCAGGAGAGTCGAGAACCTTCAAGGTTTGAGCTAAGAAAAAGATCATAAAAACTAGCATTGTCGTGCGTAGAATTCTTGCAAGGAGTGCAAAAAAAGGGTTGAGAACTGTCTAAGTCTCGAGCAGGAAAGTGATAAGTGTGCACAAGGAAGAAGGACTTGTCGAAGTCTCGAAGTCAAGAAGAGTCACCCATCATCAGGAGGAGAAAGGTGGCGGAAGGTCAAAAGATCTGGGAGTTAGAACTTGAGAGGGATTTCCAAGAGAAAGGAGAAATATTCACGAAGTCGCGAAGAGCGGAGTAAATACACGCCGTTTGATATCGAAGGGACACGTGGAGGAGATGCACACATTTCAGAGAAGTGGTGCTTCTGGATAACTCAGAAGAGAACAAGCGATAGACTCCCAAAGACTGAAGTCTGAATAGATCACAATCATTGATATAAGAGGGCGATGGGGACCATTGATCCTCACGTCCGTCATGTTCATCGATTCGAAGTTTGGGGAATGAGTATTTGGTTGTTGTGAATAGGCCAAAGCCCGAAATTTGAAGAGCCTTTCATGGTTTATCCCCAGTACATATCCCGAGGGCATATGATGGAAAGGGCCTAGCACAAAGAACTAGTGCCATCATCAACTTTCTTGAAAGGGGAAAGGAAAGAGTCGCGAGGGTTGATAGAACCCACACTTTGGATAAATAGGGAACTGTGATAAACTACATTGGGTTCCATCAGGGAGCCAAAGAGTCAATTTGACTCGAGTGTTTGAAAAATCCTAGACTGGGAGGTCGAGCAGCTCCAAAGGGGAGGGTCTGCACCAAGTGGTATCAGAGCCTGAATTTGTTTTTGGGTAGGAGGAGACAGTCCACCTACATCGAGTAGATTCAGAGCTTGAATTATCCTATAGACAAAAGGTGAAGAGAAACATAGTGAGATGCTTTGTAGAGACTGTTGCAAGGTGTGCAAAAGATGGTAAACAGCCAGGTGGGTTGCAGGTGAAGCGAGATGGTTGTTGAAGGCCATAAGCATGGTCAAGGAAAACATTGCCTACATAAGAGAAAAGAAGAAATGGAGAAGGAGCTCAATGAAATCTGAGTAGAAATGGAGAAGCTAGCATTTAAGATGTAGCATGAGGCAAAGGTACATTGGAGATACGAGTGGCCTTTGAAAAGGACAGCCAAGTGGCTTGTTTAGAATTTGTTTGCCAGAAGGCAACAAAATATGTTAAAAAGGTGGCTGAGACATACTGAAAACCTCAGTGATGAGGGAAAGACATCTAACAGAGGCCTCATATATTTCCAGGTGGGCAATGAGAAGGGATCAATTTATCTCATAAATTGTCAGGAGGGAAGAGGAGAAATCTTGATTTTCTAGGTGGGAAAGGGAGAAGAAATGAGCTCAGCTGAGAGGGCATGTCAGCAAGGGATGTTGACAGATGGAGAAGAGGTGGAAGAAATTCCTCATCCATATGAAGATTCATGTGGGACTGCAATTCACATGAATGAAGATGATGAGAAGTTAAATACTTCAACCGCCGAGGAGAAGGATCAGAGGATTAGTCTGATCATTGGAGGAGTCGAGATATTCCTTCCAAGAAGTCAAGGAGAGGCTAGCATAGTTTTTGAAGAGGTATAAGAAAAAGGATAGCAAGTTGAGACTGTCATGGAGGAGAAGGAGAAGATATTGAAGTCTACAAAAATAGAAGAGGAGCATGCACTTGAGTCGCTCACTTAGTGGGAGATGGAGTTCAAGATATTGGAGGATTGGTTAGACAGTCTGGAACCAGAAGGTGGTTGCCAGAAGATATCCATCCCAGAGGAGATGTGCCAGCATGAGTTGCAGCTAAAGGAAGCTAGAATGGAACCAGACGAAGAACTGGTAGAAGATGATCTGTTAGAGGAGATAGTTGAGAAACAGTTCAATAAGGATCCTGTGGAGTTAGATTCTGTAGCAGAGTGGCTAGTCAACATCACAGAAGATGAAATCAGCATGGGAGATCAGGATAATCTACCCTTAGAGCAGCATGAGGAGTTGCAGCCGAGAATACTAACCAAGGAGATCCAGCTAGTAGAGCAGCTAGAAGAAGTGATACATGACATAAGGGAGCTGATGTTGAATTCGGAAGAAGAATTTGTCAGCAAGGAGAATCTAGACAAAGGAGAACCTACATGAGCAGCAGGGAAGATGAAGCAGAAGTAGAAGCAAGGTAGAGGAGAAGGAGGAAAACTCTAGGAGAAATTTTGGGATCCAGGAGGATTTCAACAGAGTTCGGAAGCTCATTAGCAGGAGCTCATGGATTTTTTTAGTCATGGAGTATGATGCAGGAGCATTGCTCCACCTCAGCACGCGCCAACTAGTTAGCACGTTGGTGCGCATTCAAGGAAGGGAGAGGTGTCTCCCTCTCATTTAGCCTTTAAAATTTAAATTTTAATTAAGGAAATTAATGTTGTCAGGATGGAAGATCCAATTTGTGCTTTCCCACAAGCTGTAGATGAGGTCACCTTAAGTGGATTATGATAGGAGGTATTTTCATCTGATTCAGATCAGATTTCCATTCATTGTAATCTAACTCATTAGTCAGGCGTTTTGAATGGTGATTAAACACCACTAGCTTAGCTTGGAGGGAATCTCATTAAGCCCCTCTTGTATAAATATTTGTATTGTTTCCCAGTAGGGGTGGTTGGTGGTTAATGAGAGTCGAGACTCAATCACAGTCTGGACTCACGCATTGTAATTGACATTTTGTCATTAATAGAAAAGAACAGATTTCATTGTTTACCATTTTCCTGTGTAATTAATGTTTTCTTGTGAATGTCATTCATGTGCATTTATTTTGTAGATTTATGTTAGAGTTCATCTACAAGGATAGAGACAGAATCCTCTATATGTGATTTGGTTGGATTAGTTCTGGTTCTTTCAGGATAAGTGCAAGGAGTGCGCAATAGAGAGTTGAAACTCTGTGAGCTGACACAAGGAGTGTGTGTTTGAACTCTTTCGAGTTAGAGAAAAATGTTCCAGGAAGGCACACTAGAATAATTCACAAACTCAAGGGAGAACTTCAAGGTTTCTGAAAACCTTGGAGGAAATCGTATGCATGAGTAAGCGTAGCACAAAGTTACTAAAGACTCTATCGGACTCTGCCAGGAGAGCATTGAGAAAGTGTGAGCGCGTACAGTATTAATACATTCTAAAGTGTTGGAGACATCAAAGAAACTCCCAGAGTTACTGAACACTCTGAGGAAAGAAGGCTCTGCAAGTGTGCATTAAGCTGGGTAAAGGAGTTACCTTGGTAAACATGAAAGAATTCTGGAAGAATTCATTTGAAGGCTCAATTGAGCGCAAGGAGTGCGCCAAAAGCGAAGCAATTTCATCTTACAAGATCGGGAGGGAGAGAATCAAGTTTCCAAGAGGGCACTAGAAATTTTGTAGAAGGACGCAGAAGAGTTGAGAACCTTCAAGGTTTAAGCCGAGCAAAATCTCATAAAAACTAGCACTATCGCGCGTAGAATTTCTGCAAGGAGTGCAGAAAAGGTTCGAGAACAGTCGAAGTCTCGGGAAAGAAAGTGCTAAGTGTTCACAAGGAGGAAGGACTTGCTGAATTCCTGAAGGAAAGAGGAGTCACTCATCGTCATGAGGAGACAGGTGGCGGAAGTTTGGAAGATATGGGAGTTAGAACTCTAGAGGGATTTCCAAGAGCAAGGAGCGATCTTCACGAATTTGCAAAGAGTGGAGTAAATCTAGGTCATTGGATATGGAAGGGACACATGGAGTATATCCATGAATTTCAGAGAAGTGGTGCTCCGGAATAACTCAGAAAAGAACAAGCGAGAGACTCTCGAAAGCCGGAGTCTGAATAGATCACAATCGTTAATCTAAGAGGGCGACAGGGACCGTTGATCCTCACATCAGTCGTGTTTGTCGATTCATAGTTCATAGTTCGAGGAATGAGGATTTGGCTATTGTGAATAGGCCGAAGCCCCAAAGCACAATCGCCTTTCATGGTTTAGCCCCGGGACATATCCCGAGGGAATATGATGGAAAGGGCCTAGCACAAAGAACTAGTGTCGTCGTCAACTTTCTTCAAAGGGCCAAGGAAAGAGCCATGGGGGTTGATAGAACCTGCGCTTTGGAGAAAGAGGGACCTGTGATAAACTACATCGGGTTCCATAAGGGATCTGAAGAGTCGATTTCACTCAAGTGTTTGAACGATCCTAGACAGGGAGGTCAAGCAGCTCCAGAGGGGAGGGTCTGCACCAACTAAGTCAATGGAAACCTCGGCATGATGCAACAATCTTAGGGTGGCAAAACAATATTTGTGCATCATGTTTAGCTTCCATTGGGATTGATGGATGGTCGTACTTGGTACCAGTTGGCTACAATTCTCATTTGGTCATATTGTATGGTCTCTTATCATGTTTCTAGGATGAAACATGCTTAAGGGGGGTGGAATGTAATATACCTAGGGATGTAATATGGTTGGTAATATGAGAGGTACCCAATGAGAATGGGTTTTAGATATTATTAGTGAAGGCCATTCAATGTAAGGTGGACTAGGTCCACCATGGTATTAAATCAGGCCCACTATGGTAGTTACATATAATAAATGGGTAGTTAGAAATAATAAATGGGCTTTCTAGAAGATTCATTCTCTAGAATGTTCCTAAGAGGTAGAGAATACTAAAAAATATATGTAAGAAATGTCATTGCCATGGTGAATTATATTGTGAATGTACAATCAATTATTGCTTGAGGAGTTTTATCCTTCTGTAAGGATTAATGTATGGTGTTACCCTACCTCGAGGTTTTTTTCTACATTCTTGTATTAAATATTTGATTAATGGTTTTGGGTGTTTATTCCTGTTATTTTCTAAAGTATATTTTCATATATGATTAGGATTATAACAGAAAGTAAAGGAGTAAGAGGTCCAAAAATGTAATAATGTTTATTAGTTTTTGGAGAGAAGAATGTTCATAAAATATTTTGTATAGAATTATCCCTTCTTAAATAGGTGTCATTCTTCTATTCCATTGTATTATTTTGTTCTTTCTCATTCTTTCTTCTTCAAAAAATTATTTGAGATCATTAATTAGAGAGGACTTATGGAGAGGATCAAGAGAGGATTGAAAAACTTTTCCACTACAAGGAAAAAACCTTGTAGCAGAATTGTTTACGAAACCTCCCCAAAAAATTTATCCCTTCTCTATTTTTAGCAAAGGTTGTTAATGGAGGTGGGAGGCCAGAGGTTTTTGCCAAAAAAAATCACTAATGCACTTGTAAGACCCATGTGCATCGGTCTGTGAATAACAATAACGCCCCGGTACTGATATATTAAGATGCACCATTAAAAACTATAAACAAAATGAAATACAAAGAACTTCTCCATTCTGAACAAATCGCATCCATGTGCATACTCATTCTTCCTTGGTTCATACAGTTGTATGACACACCGAAGCATGGTAAAATTAAAAAAAAAAAAACTCACCATATGTTTTTTCATTGTTACATCTCATTTAATGATTCCAACGTCTCAAACAACCATCAGTTCCCACTCTCTTTCCACAACTACCTCATTTACAGTGTTCTACAATCAATTTGATACTCCATCAGTAGATTCCACATATTTCCAAATTTTGGAAAATATCACAATTTTTCATTTCTTCTCTATAGTGAAACCATGCCTCCTCTCGAGAGAAGAGAAAAAGTAAATTGTTTCTCACCTTGTTATTTTAATTTTCATTGCATTAACATTTGAAATTGACTTGAAACTTGGTCTTTTTTAGTTGTTTTTTTTTAATTCCATGTGGTGTGTTTAAACGCTTCATCTCGCCCAAAAATATGGCGTATCATGTGAATTTACAAGAAGCACTGGAAACAATGTGTATATAATAAATAAATTCACAAGTTTTGTTCATGGATCGACATTATGAAAATGTTGAAAAGTAAACAAAGCGGTGTGTCTTTCTAGACGCCCATTACTGATGTGTTACAAAACACAACGCGTTATTAAAGAAAATATTGGTCCTTCAAGACAAATGGACCACTAGTGCATTCCATTAATCAATCACATTTTGTGGATTTCCTTATGAAAAAATTATCTCTCCTGTGTCACATTCAACCGTCCACACTAGTGCTATGTATATCAAGGCACCAGGCAAAATATATAACATTTAGCTTAGCGGTGCATCTTATGGGACACACAAAAAATGGTGTGTTCAATTTAACCAACCGCACTACCAAGTTTTTATTATAAAATATTTAACATAGTGGTGTATGCAATTCCACACAATGCACTGGAGTTGTTCACATCGTGGCACCAGTCCAAATATTTAAGAATTTATCATAATAGTGCATCTTATAGAACAACCTATTATTGGAGCGTCCTAAAAGACAATGCACGACTAGAATACGTTGGTGCTCCAAGGAATGTAGAGCATTGGTGCTTTCCATATAATAAATAGGACCACCCAGTTTATAAACAAAGTTTTCTAAAAAAACAATGTGTTTCGTAGAACCAACCAAAATAAGTCGCACATAACATATGTAAGATGGCATAGCAGTATGCCATGTTGGGTTCTCCCTTAAATAGTGTGTTAGAGAACATAATGCACCAACAAATACATATTGGTTCTCTATGGATGATATAGTGCACCAGTGCTTTCCAATGTGTTCAATTTAACCAACCTCATTGTTATCAAACAAATTAATCAATGCGGACACATACCAATATCCTTATCTTGGGAACCCAAATATAGAAAAAAACATCACAGAGTATATTACTTTCCTTAGATTCATATAATCGAAATAGTAATAAGTAAGGAATCATACCTATTTATAGATAGTTTTCCTCGCTAATTGCAGCTCCTAGCTTGATCCAAAGGCTTTTAAATGGAAATATGTGAAAGAAAAAAAGATAACCAATGAAAGAAACAAAAGTACTTCGAAAAATCTATACAAATGACCAAGGATAAATGTAATAAATACAATTTACAATGAATGATCTTTATAGGAAACTAAACATGTTACTACATTAAGAATAATGGAAGAGTTACAACCATTTCCTTGGTGTTGTGAGTCTCTTTCCAACGACTCATTGCTCCAATACCCGCATTGCTTCCATGAGTTCCATCACCATCAACTCAATACTTTGACACAAGAATCTCTCAAGTCCAAAGAACAATATTCTAATCATAAATCATAAGCTAAAGCTATCAACCATTATTCACTACTAGTTATTCTCCATTAGCTATTAACCTTTTCATATGAGAGAAGTCTCATTTTATAGACTGAAGAGTACATTAGGATAATAGGTTATGATCTCCCCAAATCAGGAGTATGGGTGAGATCCAAACCGATCACAAGACACCTCATATCTTAAGCTTCTCTTCTAGAAACTTCGTGAATTCCTTCTTTTTCCTCCCTTTCAAATAGTGTCGCACCCTGTGACCTAGCAACATGAGACAATATCGCATGTTGTTGTGGTGCAACATGTGACACTTAAGAGTTTCACATGATACAATAGTGCAACATGCAACACTTTCACAAAAAGTGTTTTTAAATACATTATGGATTCTTTCACAGAAAGGTATTTCTTCAGTGATCATGGATTTTAAACTTTGGATGATGGAAAGTAGATGAACATTATCAGTTGCGACAAAATAATGTGTAATATAATTCCCCCCAAAGTATGAAGCTATAAAGGGGTGATATCTGAAATACTTTGTCGTGTGGGTGTTGAAACAAAGAAAATGTCAGTTGGATACTTGTCAATAAAAAACAAGGAATTGCAGTATCATTATTGAGGTAGGCATTCCCATACTCATAATACAAATGACTCAAAGAATAAGTTCTTACACACAAAGATCCATGTCAAGTATGATAGGTCATGGCCACCAAATATACATCATGGACCAATGCCATTGTGCCTCAAATATGAACATAGCCACCAAAGATACACTATGGATCTATGCCATAAAGACTCAAATTGGAACATAGCCATGATAAATACATTGTGGATATATGCAACAATACATACTCAAAATACTCCATCGTATCCTGTATCTATCAGATATAATCTAGGGTCTTCATCCCCATTGTTCCATAGTAAAAACCTAACAATGTGAATAAATGTGTTGAAGTCAAACATGGTAGAAATCATCTAATTACCGGTCAATGATGAAAATCGTTAACATATGTGAAAGGAACCATCAATGATGATGATGGCCCTTAAGGTACACAAGTACATTCTATTGAGTGTGAATAAATTATTTGAAGTTGATCACTCATAGAATCATTCGATCAAAGTTCAATGATGAAAACATGTCGTCAAAGGTGAGGAAACTTGTCATTGAGGCATGCAAGTCCCAAGGAATTGTAAAAACCAACTTCCTAGATAATGTATTGAAGTCCATAGGAAGTGATTTGTCGCAAGAAGGCCTTGATGTATACCCCATCAACGAAGTGAAACAAGAACAAAGATTTGAAATATATTAGAGCATAGAGTGATTTAGGACTGACTCGGGGATGGCCAATACTGTAAAAGGATTAAGAACTATAGAAATGAACGACGCAATAGAAGGATTTTTTTATTGGACTTCTCTTGAACATATTGATGACACGACAAATGTATTTCCAACACTAACTCAAAATAAGGATCACATACCAAAATATAAATTTGGAGAAGAGTATGATCAATAAGAGACAAGTGGATTTCTCAATTTGACACGAGTGAAAGATTGTCATGTTCAAGAGTGACTAGCTTCCAAAAATTAATACATATTTTATGCAAGTTCTCTTCCCAATTTCCCCCCACCATTTTGGGTAAGTACCTCTTTATTTTTACACAATATTGAGGAGGATATTGTATGCTTGTAATAAAATCTCATCCTTTGGATGAGTCCTTCGGAGTATTTTTAACGAACCCTAGAAAGGAGTGGTTCGATCCCATATGGGTCTTTCAATGTATGTTTTACAAGTCCAAAGAAAGTAAACTCGATGGTTTTTCATGTTTAGGGAGTTTGAAAAACACCTGAAGGAAAATCCAATATTGACTTTTTTGTAAATTTAGTCTCCCAAGTCCGAAAAGTATAAAATAATACCTAGGAGAACTCTTCTATCCATGATTGACTAGAGTATTCATTTTTCGTAATTAATCATACTCGGCCTGAAAAAGGGTTAAACTAATACTGAATATATGCTCTTTCAAATTATTTCACGAGTATGAAAGGAAGCAAGTTTTCTTGGAAATATTTTCATATTTATAGGGTCTTGAAAAGATCTTAAAGAAAATCCCTAATTTTAGAAGTTTTGAAAGACTATAAAAACATGCTTGACCATAACTTTATGTATCAAAATTTGACCTATAATTGCAAAAACATCAGTCCTGCTCATAAATTTATGTCAACCAAATGAGATACTATATAAAAGTGGTAAAAGGTTAAATAGAATATAAAAAGAATATTCTATTCTAGGTTAAAAAGAAGAAAAGAGTAATTTATTTTTACCATTCATGTTTTTACCTCGCAATAGTGAAAAAAAACCATTTTGGTGAAATCTTCAGGAAGAGATTACGAAAATATATGTAGACCATTCTGAATTATGTCTCCACCAGGTAATATATTCTTCTCTCTCCTTCAATTTGATGTCCAATTTTTTTCCATTCCAAGCCAGGTTTTAGGTATTTTTGGGCTTTTACAAGCCCTAAAATTCACCACACAAGTGTCGCAGGGCCCCCATATCGAGGAATATGACACTTAAGAGTGTCACAGTCAAACCATATCCAGAAGTGAGATAGTGTCACTCTGTGTGTAAAAAATAGGGTGCGACACCCGTAAATCTCATTTTTTTTTTACATTTTACATTATGGGGTTTGAAAGTATTGGATGCCAGTTGATAGATGAGTTCTCTAATTGTTGTTTGTAGGATTTTCATTAGACAAAATGTTGGAATGGAGAGAGAGATAGCATGAAATGGAATATCAAATTGCAGCCAATGATATGAATAACATGGTTGCACTCCGAAGGTGTGGATTAGAAAATATCTTCCAAGTTCATGGCATGAGGTCCCAGGTTCGTTTACTAGAATTCCTAGTAAAAATGTGGGAACCCAATGAACAAGTTTTCAAGGTTGGAGTTCATGATATAGCCTTGGAAATTGAAGATATGTACTTCTTGAATGGGCTCTCAAGATGAGGAGAGAGAGTTTCTTTGTCTGGATTTAGAGGAGGTGGTGAGAAGACCGAAAGGTGTATCTCATAAAACTGCATTGCAGGTACTAGAAAAAGCAGCGGGAATATTCCAATAAAAAATGTTGGAGATATTTCCTTAAGAACTGTCCTTTTCACTATTACTCGAGTTACCGGAAGTGAGGCTCCTCACTTGGATACCAATGCTAAAATGTATTATGTTGTTGATTTTATGGCACCCACACTATATAACTAGTGTGAAGGGCGTCTTGAGAGCATGAAATACCAATTGACCAAGTGTAAGAAAAGTCTATTGAAGCAATTTGGTTATGGTTCTATTTTGGTATCTTTCTTCCTCGAGAGATTTCCATTGTTATGTCTACAGAGGATGGAGTTGGATGAACAACCTAACCCACAAGAGCCTTGTATGAAGAGGTGGGTGGATATGATGTCATGCCATGGTGGCAGCCCAATAGTTTCATATGATGAGAATTTCTTCAAATGGTTGAAGAAAAAACACATCATGATCGAAGACTATTCTTATACAAGGATGGATTTTCGAGGAGATCTAGACTTAGTCCTTCCACATGGATACCAATGGAACGATTCAAGTAAAAAGAAACCATTTTTTATTAATTTTAAATTTTTAATTGTTTTCGTTGTATTGAGATTAATTTTGTTTTCATCGTGCAGATATTGGGCCAAACAGACCGTATGGGACTTCACTGATATGGAAGCAAGGCAATCAAGGTGTGATGGTTCCTTATGATCGTGAAATAGCAGAGGAGCTCAAGAAAATTGAACATAACCTTAAGGGGTTGACCTTGGGTATACCATATATTCATATTGATGATATGTCATGATGGTACCAGTGACACACTGCGGGAGTATCCATATCCATAGCTCATTTTCTTCAACAAGTGGTCCAGGTTGTAGTATGTTACCACGAGCATCTGTTACGAGGAAAATCTCTCTATGGCATGGGGTAAACCACAATAGACAGAAATGACTGCATAAACCAACTCTAATATGAATTATTCTATATAAACAAATATGCTAACAAGACAAGATAAAGAGCCTACCTCATCCATATGTTCGATGAAGTCCACCGTTGAGCACTTGACTCAAAGAAATATACATGTAACTTGTCCTCAACAACCAATAAATGCAAGCATAAGGTGATAATATATAAATTTATCACATTCAATAGCATAATCCATCCATATTCATAACAAATATTCCCATGGAATAACAATTCAAATATTTGCAAGACATTAATTGGACGAGAAAAGAGTATTTCTATTAAAATGTAATCAACAGAAGTGAATGAATTACAAACTTTTGTGTCGGCAACCGAGAAGCTAAGTCCCTTCCAGTTGGTCCTCCACCACTTCAATCCTCCGCCAAAGGAAAGATCATATAAGAGATACAATGAGGTTCTCAATCAAGTAGGGAAGAGCTTGGGGGATGAACAATGTGTTCAGACTTAAAAGGATAAAGGGATGCAGACTCAATCTGAAGTGAATAATTTTTCCAGAGAAACTCTTCTCTCAAATTTGAATTCTTCTCCTCTTTTCCACAGCTTGGATAGGGCCCATTTATATCCTTCAAAAGGAATTTAAGGTCTGAGTCAGGAAATTTCCAGTATATGGAAGGTCAAGGATCATGGATCTCATGATGTTACATGGAAACCCGACACCGTTTTTTAATTTGGGCACAAAACCCGATGTATGTGGGTTGTAATGGTGAAACCTACGTATACGCATGTTGTATAACGTTTAGGGTGTGTATATGTCTAAAAATATTATTTTTATCTCTGGGAACTACAAAAAGGGACTTCAAGTCTGCATAGGGAAATGGAAAATGGCCTTTTGAGAAAATTTGCATAGGGTGATGAAAATATTGCTATAATAGATGCCCCTTAATGTATGAGGTCAGAGGAGTATATTTGATGGCCGAAATACATTATAATACCTGGAAGTGGAGTAATGGAGACCCATCTAGACGAACTAGTTGCTCATGAGAATATTACAATCTGTATTGACTTTGCGCACATGGCTTCCAATTTGATATACACTGCAGATCCACGTGAAAATATACCAAACAGATGTTCATGGTCGTGAATAGGTAATACAAAGGTGGCTACATGCCAAAGTCTATCATAGTCACAAAAAAGAACCAGTGGAAACCAGTATCAAAATCAATCTGAAGATATTTGTATACGATGGAGTACAATCTGATCTCCCTTGGTCAGTGAAGTCTCATAGGTACTGGTCCAATGAAATATAGCAACATCTTAGGAAATCTATGACTATGAACTGATGTCTTCAAGTCTTCTACATGATCCACCAAAGGTGCAATTCTACATTATGTGAATAAAGGATTTGAGGTCGAACATAGTGAGACTTCATGATGCAGGAGCATCGCCCAAGACAAGCGAGCCAGCACATTGAAAGGGAACAGCTGGACAGCGCCAGCACACATTTTTAAATTCTTTGGAGGTTGTTGCGTCGTTCTTTAATGAATTTATTTTAAAGAAGCGCACTTGTATTGTAAAGGGGAACTTGAGCCTTTACGCTCACGTCCTTAGTAGATAGGAAGTCATTTAATAGGCTTAATGCAGGTAGATAGGATATTTAATTCTAGATTTGATAGTTTTAGATTTGTGAGGGAAAACGGATATAGACACCCTCCTTTGTATCATTGTAGCATTAGCATCATTCAGAAAAAAGAGAGCAAGCAGAGAACTGGTAAAGAACACCCATGTACAGATGTTTTTGAATTAATAGAAGAGAGTCTTTGATTCAGATTCATGGCTGGTGTTACTTCTCTGTCTATGATGTTTGTGTGCTCATGCATATTTGTTTTATATTCATGCAATTTCTTTGAATATGCTGTGTATGTGATTTCAAGGATTTAATTGAAGTCTGAAAGAGAAGAGAATAAGGTTCAATTGTTCTATGTATGAGCCAGGAGATTCCTGCATAGAGTGCAGTTGAATCCATACGCATAGAGTGCGTTGATGAGGCTCGACAGTTAAACCCTTATTCTCATTCACCCAGGAGTTGGTTTGCATTGGTTGAGTCATGCAGGAGAAGTGCAGGTTGAACTTGAAGTCTCAGGGGAAAATCTGAGCAAAGGAAGGCAGAGACTACTATGGTTGTAAGTGCCGAGGGTCAGGAAGACTCAACAATTTGAGAGTTGTTGAGATTGAGCACGAGAAGTGTGCGCAAGGTCTCTGAAGGAGTCGGAGCTGACAAGCTCAGGAGAAATAGTTCCTTCGTGACATAGCGGAGGAGGGCCAGGAAGCGGCTCAAGGAAAGGTTCGAACAGGTCGGAGTTTTAGAGCGGGAGAAATTCCCCAAGGAGGAGGAATCGACAGTCAGTCCGCGCAGGAAAGATTTGCGAAAACCCGCGACCGTCAGATCTAGGAGAATTTTGAGGGGGATTTAACCCTTAGACGCAGGAGGAACTGAGAGCCATTAGGAATTGGCTTATCAGGTTTTACGGAGGCAAGAGTTTCACATTTGTTGAAATCGCGATTAGTGATTTCCCGACCAAATCGGAGTCGTCGATCACCATAGGGACAGGTGGCACAAGATCCCGGAGAGTCGGGATTCGGCATTCGGGACTTCCCTGTGCAAAGGAATTGTGATGGGTGAAATCGCGATCACGTGATTCCCGATAGGGCGGAGAGAGAAGGCGACGTGGCAGAAAGAGAGTGCACGTGCGTATCGGAGTATTGGAGTATCGGAGTTCGGGGATTCGTGGTGCTAGTGAACCGTGATATCGTATGTACCGATCTCCCGATAGGGAGATCCCCGACAGGAATGGGAAGCATTTGCATTGAGACCCATCGGGGTTCAGGGGTTTTGGTTAGCACGAGAACCGTGCCCACAAGTTTCGCAATAGCGGGAAACCCAATTTCCCGACAAGGACAAAGGGGAGATCGCGTGAAGAGATTTCTGTGGGTATTGAGAACTCCTGTAAGGAGTGGGAAGAGTTCTTTGACTCTTCAAGCCTAAGAGAAAGAAGGTCCTGGTGAGCGTGGACGTGCCCCAGGGTGGCGCGTTTACATCAATTGGTATCAGAGCGGGAGAAGAGTTCTCTTTGTTTTCAGTAGCAGAGAGAAGAAATTTTCACCATGCCGCCGAGAAGAGGTAGACAATCACCCAATCCAGAGGGAGAAAGGGAATTGTCCAGAGGAAGAGAAATGTCCAGGGAAGGAACTAGCCATGGACAGAATGTAGAAATGGAGAGGGAATTACAAAATCTTCGTGCCAGAATGGAAGATATGGAAGTGGCGCATAGACGCGCAGCACATACTGGAGATCTAAGTGACTCCGAAATTGAAGAGGAAGATGGACATGAAGAAGAGGTTGCAGCAGGAGATGCATCAACCGAATGGTTGATTAAAGCTATTGCCAGGATGAGTTCAAAGACCAAAATGGATATCCCAGTCTACGAAGGGAGTCTGGATGCAGAAGAGCTTCTGGATTGGATCAGAGCTCTTGACACCTACTTCGACTATGAAGATATCGAAGAGGATTAAAAGGTAAGTCATGCTGTCACAAAATTGAAAGGACATGCAGCATTATGGTGGGATGAGCTTCAGGAAGACAGACGTTCCAAAGGAAAACAGAAAATTAAAAGTTGGGATCGAATGATTGCTAAGTTGAAGGCAAAATTCATCCCCAGAGATTACCAGATCACACTGTTCAGGCGAATGCAAAACCTGAGATAGAAGTTGATGACGGTGAAGGAGTACACCGAAGAGTTTTATAATCTCAACATCAGAGCAGGTCATCGAGAGAGCGATGATGAGAAAGTTGCTAGATACCTGAATGGATTGAGGTACGACATTCAGGATGAATTGAGCATGGTAACCATCCGAACAGTTGAGGATGCTTACCAGATGGCTCTGAAAGCCGAGGAGAAGCTGAGCCGTAAGCAAGGACAGCGAGGACGAGGCATAGGTCAACCCAGAGGCAAGGCAGTTGCCCAGGAAAGAACTCAGAATCCCAAAGAGGAATGGAAGAGACCTCAGGGTAAGGTTGAGAGAGGCGGAACCTCACAACAGAGGTAGCCATATCTTGAGCCGAGAGGACAGCAGAATGATCAGTGGGTAGATTATGCTGATGCAAACACACTTCCTCGTACTAGAGGCCGAGGTAGAGGAAGAGGAGGAGTTATCACATGTTTTACATGTGGGAAGAATGGGCACAAGTCATTTGAGTGTCCAGAGAAGAAGAAAGACGAGGAGAAACTCACATCACAGAAGCGCAGAAGCGTGATGCTGAGTCAGAAGATGCCGACAGCGGAAGATCGCTTGGGATGCATAAAGTTCTTTTGACACCTGAGAAAGAGGTGGAAATCTCAGTGCAAAGGAGCAGACTGTTCAGAACGGCTTGCACAGCCAAGGACAGAAAGTGCAAAGTCATTGTAGACAGCGGGAGCACGGATAATCTCGTTTCAACCGAGATGGTGGAGAAATTGGAGCTGAAGACAACTAAGCACCCAAGTCCATATAAAGTCTCATGGCTACAAAAAGGACATCAGGTAAGTGTCACTAAACAGTGCTTGGTTGAATTCAAAATAGGGGGATACCATGATAAGATTTTATGTGATGTTATTCCCATGGATGTTTGTCATGTATTGTTGGGTAGACCATGGCAATATGACCGAAATGTGATTCATGATGGGAAGATGAACACATATACACTGGAGAAAAATGGGAGAACCCATAAGTTGCTTCCGATAAAGGATAAAGAGATAAAGCCGGAAGTAAACAACACCCTACTTCTCATGAGTGGAAAGGAACTTCTCATGGAGATGGAGAAGAAGGAAGATCCACAATTCTTTGTGGTCAGGAAACCGAGAATTGTCTTGACTAGCACAAGAGTGGATGACTTACCAGTAGAGATTCAGGAACTGCTGGGAGATTTCGCTGACATCATCGTGGATGAATTACCTCATTCGTTGCCACCAATGAGGAGTGTGAGTCATCACATCGATCTCATACCAGGAGCCAGTTTACCAAAAAAAGCTGCGTATAGATTAACGCCACAGGAGAATGAAGAGGTTAAGAACCAGGTCCAGGATTTATTGGATAAAGGACTGGTCAGAGAAAGCCTGAGTCTGTGTGTTGTTCCAACCGTGCTTAGTCCGAAGAAGGATGGAGTCTGGAGAATGTGCATTGACTCCAGAGCGATTAACAAAATCACCATCATATACAGATTTCCACTACCGAGAATGGATGATCTGATGGATTGCCTAAGTGGGGCAAATTATTTTTCGAAGATTGATCTGAAGAGCGGATATCACCAGATCCGCATGAGGGAAGGTGATGAATGGAAGACAACATTCAAAACAAACGAGGGTTTGTATGAATGGCTGGTCATGCCATTTGTCTTAACGAACGCGTTGAGCACATTCATGAGACTGATGAATGAAGTCCTGAAGGAATTCATCGAGAAATTTGTTGTCGTATACCTGGATGATACACTGATTTTCAGCAAGACGAGGGCTAAACATTTGAAACATTTGGAAATTGTGATGAGAAGATTGCAGCAGGAGAAGTTGTTGATCAATATGAAGAAGTCCTCATTCATGAAGACAGAGCTCATTTATTTGGGTTTTGTTATCTCAGCGAATGAGTTGAAAATGGATCCAGAAAAGGTGGAAGTGATAAAAAACTGGCCATCACCGAGAAATATTTTCGAGGTGAGAAGTTTCCATGGTTTGGCTAGTTTCTACCGAAAGTTCATTAGGAATTTCAGTGGGATTAGCGCAGCAATGATGGACATGGTGAAGAAGCGACACAAGACTTTTCATTGGACAGCAGAGGCTGAGAAGAGTTTCAATCTGTTGAAGCAGAGGATCACAGAGCAACCAGTGTTGGTGTTGCCTAATTTTCAGAAGATGTTTCAGGTGAAATGCGATGCAAGTGGGTATGCTATAGGAGCGGTCTTGAGTCAAGAGGACAGGCCAGTTGCATATTTCAGCGAGAAGCTGGATGAAGCAAAGCTGAAATACTCCACATATGATAAAGAGTTTTATGCCATCATACAGGCATTAAAGAAGTGGAGGCATTACTTGATCCCGAAGAATTTGTATTGTACAGTGATAATCATGCATTGCAGTTTGTGAGTCAAGAGGAGAAGTTGAATCAGAAGCATGCAAAATGGGTAGAGTACATGCAGAATTTCACGTTTGTGATTAAACACATTTCAGGGACTGCTAACAAAGTGGCTGATGCTTTGAGCAGAAAATGTTTATTGTTGCAGGAGTTCCGAGTCAAAACATTGGGTTTTGAAAATCTTAAAGATATGTATGCAGGTGATCAGGATTTCGGAGAGGCATACGAGGCAGCTGAGAATACAGTTCTCAGAGATCGGAGCCCATGGATAGATTACATGATACAGGAAGGATTGTTGTTCAGAAGCAATCAGCTGTGTATTCCAAATTGCTCCATGAGGGAGAATTTGGTGAAGGAAAAACATAGCGGTGGATTAGCAGGACACTTTGGTCACGATAAGACATTCACAAAACTGAGCGAATCATATTTTTGGCCAGGGATGCGAACAGATGTTAAAAGATTTGTTCACAGATGCAGAATTTGTCAGCATTCGAAAGGCCGAAAGCAGAATGCAGGTCTTTATCAGTCATTACCCATACCAGAGAGACCATGGGAAGCAATAAGCATGGATTTTGTATTAGGACTACCGAGAACGCAGAGATGTGTAGATTCCATATTTGTGGTGATAGACAGGTTTTCAAATATGGAACATTTCATTCCATGCCAGAAGACCAGCGATGCGACCCACATCGCAAACTTATTTTTCAAAGAGATTGTTAGACTTCATGGATTGCCGAGAAGCATAGTCTCGGTCAGGGATACAAAATTCATAGGTCATTTTTGGAGGACGCTATGGAAGAAGCTAGGGACTAATTTGGCTTTTAGTTCAGCTTACCATCCGTAGACAGACGGACAGACCGAAGTGGTCAAAAGAAGTCTTGGAGACTTGCTGAGGAGCTTGGTAATGGAGCACCATACCAGCTGGGACAACATATTGCCACAGGCAGAGTTCGCGTACAATGATTCTATGAATCGGAGTACAGGAAAAATCCCATTCCAAATTGTGTATGGGACACAACCGAGGGGAGTTTCTGAACTCAGGGAGTCAGAACAGGCTATGACTAGCAGTGCGAGCGCAGAAGAGTTTGTTGAGGCAATGAAAGAACTTCACGGCAGGGTGAAGCAGTGACTAATGGATTCAAATCAGGAGTACAAACGCAGAGCAGATTAGCATCAGAGACAACTTCGGTTCGAAGTTGGGGATCTTGTTCTATCACACTTGAGGAAGGAAAGGTTCCCAAGGGGAACATATAACAAATTAAAAATGAAAAATATCGGACCTTGCAGAGTCCTGAAGAAATTTGGAAAAAATGCTTATGAAATTGAGTTGCCGGATGACATCGGGATATCCCCGATATTCAACGTGGCAGATTTATACCCATACAGGGCTGGAGAAGTAGAGGCTAGAACTGAAGAACCAGTAGTCCAATGGCAGAAGCAATTTTCAGTCGCAGAGAAGCCACAGATGGAGTACATATTGAACAAGTGAATGGGAAAGAAGACCAGGCGAAAGCAGTATTTCGAGTACCTGGTGAAGTGGAAGAACCACCCAGTGGAAGATGCCAGCTGGGAGACAGAAGCAGTTATCCAAAAACATGGACAGACTGTGCAGGAGCTCATGGACAGGAGCCCATGAAAGTTTTCAAGCCGAGGAGTATGATGCAGGAGCATCGCCCAAGACAAGCAAGCCAGCACATTGAAAGGGAACAGCTGGACAGCGCCAGCACGCATTTTGAAATTCTTTGGAGGTTGTTGCACCGTTCTTTAATGAATTTATTTTAAATAAGCGCACTTGTATTGTAAAGGGGACCTTGAGCCTTTACGCTCACGTCCTTAGTAGATAGGAAGGCATTTAATAGGCTTAATGCAGGTAGATAGGATATTTAATTCTAGATTTGATAGTTTTAGATTTGTGAGGGAAAACGGATATAGACACCCTCCTTTGTATCATTGTAGCATTAGCAGCATTCAGAAGAAAGAGAGCAAGCAGAGAACTGGTAAAGAACACCCATGTACAGATGTTTTTGAATTAATAGAAGAGAGTCTTTGATTCAGATTCATGGCTGGTGTTACTTCTCTGTCTATGATGTTTGTGTGCTCATGCATGTTTGTTTTATATTCATGCAATTGCTTTGAATATGTTGTGTATGTGATTTCAAGGATTTAATTGAAGTCTGAAAGAGAAGAGAATAAGGTTCAATTGTTCTCTGTATGAGCCAGGAGATTCCTGCATAGAGTGCAGTTGAATCCATCCGCATAGAGTGCGTTGATGAGGCTCGACAGTTAAACCCTTATTCTCATTCACCCAGGAGTTGGTTTGGGTTGGTTGAGTCGTGTAGGAGAAGTGCAGGTTGAACTTGAAGTCTCAGGGGAAAATCTGAGCAAAGGAAGGCAGAGACTACTGTGGTTGTAAGTGCCTAGGGTCAGGAAGACTCAACACTTTGAGAGTTGTTGAGATTGAGCACAAGAAGTGTGCGCAAGGTCTCTGAAGGAGTCAGAGCTGACAAGCTCAGGAGAAATAGTTCCTTCGTGACATAGCAGAGGAGGGCCAGGAAGCAGCTCAAGGAAAGGTTCGAACAGGTCGGAGTTTTAGAGCGGGAGAAATTACCCAAGGAGGAGGAATCGATGGTCAGTCTGCGTAGGAAAGATTTGCGAAAACCTGCGACCGTCAGATCTAGGAGAAGTTTGAGGGGGATTTAACCCTTAGACATAGGAGGAACCGAGAGCCATTAGGAATCGGCTTATCGGGTTTTACGGAGGCAAGAGTTTCACATTTGTTGAAATCGCGATTAGCGATTTCCCGACCAAATCGGAGTCATCGATCACCATAGGGACAGGTGGCACAAGATCCCGGATAGTCAGGATTTGGCATTTGGGACTTCCCTGTGCAAAGGAATTGCAATGGGTGAAATCGCGATCACGCGATTCCCGATACGGCAGAAAGAGAAGACGACGTGGCAGAAAGAGAGCGCACGTGCGTATCGGAGTATTGGAGTATCGGAGTTCGGGGATTCGTGGTGCTAGTGAACCGCGATATCATATGTACCGATCTCCCGATAGGGAGATCCACAACAGGAACGGGAAGCATTTGCATTGAGACCCATCGGGGTTCAGGGGTTTTGGTTAGCACGAGAACCGTGCCCACAAGTTTCCCGATAGCGCGAAACCCGATTTCCCGACAAGGACAAAGGGGAGATCGCGTGAAGAGATTTTTGTGGGTATTGATAACTCCTGTAAGGAGTGGGAAGAGTTCTTTGACTCTTCGGGCCTAAGAGAAAGAAGGTCCTGGTGAGCGTGGACGTGCCCCAGGGTGGCGCGTTTACATCACTTCATTTGATTAACGGTCATTAAGGTATACCGTTAACAAATGTGAGACAGCCTACTGATAATGAAATTATGTATCAAGGCACAGAGTACGTTATTATAAGTGTGAATAAAGGAGTTGAGGTCGAGCACTTGAATAATCCATCAATCAGGACACATTGATGTATTCCCAATTGTTGATGGTGAGAGAACATGTCGCTGATGACTGCAAGCCTCTAGGTACTCATAAGACTCTAGGTCTCATTTCCATAATAGATGGGTTGAAGTCGATGGAAGGAGACCCGTTGAAAGGAGAGAATTGAGGCATCTATCATCATGCAGCATGAGGTATAAAGCATGATATTGATGATTTGGAGGAAATCGGATGAAGAACATGTTCACGAACCAATGACCATGTGTGTCTTTCGTGTGTTCCAAATGCAAGTGATACACAAAAAAGACCCTCTTAATAACAGCCAATAAGGAAAATTGTTGACAAAGAAGAGGAAACCACCAATAAGGCTAATGGAATACAAGACACTACATGAATTCCAATGTGTGAATAGATTTTTTTTCATCGAACCCAAGGGAAACCCCCTAGTCACCGACCAATGATGAAATGTTGACTATTGGGTTCAAGGTTACCTACCAATGGTGAAAGTAGGACCAGTGTGCACGATAGTACTACAACTTCATGCAACTTTGAGACACACTGAGGGTATGCCTAACATGAAAAGTCAAGATTTCTGAGGAATGGCTGACACAGGTTGATAGACATCCTTTGAACAAGAGCATGAGACATATGGAAGACTCTAGCAGCATAGACTCAATGATGAAAATTTATGATGCAGGAGGAACAAATCAAACTCTCCATAGGGACTGGAAGAGTAACCACTCGAGGGAGTAAACTCTAAGTAACGATCTTAGCTTCCTAAGGTCATGATAAACCCAAAATTTTAATGACAAGTGGACTCAAAAGTTTGTGTTATGTTCAAAGGTGACAGTATTGCTGCCAATATAAGATAATATTCTTTTCTTACCCATCTTTTTTGTTTTTTCATAGTCAAATGAATGCTATGATAAAGAGGAGGAAACGAGTGTCGCAAGTAAGAAACTAGTTCCAGCAGTGGAACATACCTATGCCCAATGAAAGGAGGTTCATGAAGGAGATGGACAATCGGGGGAATGTTTCCTCTTAGGTATAGGGTGTCAAGTTACAAAGGATATAAACAAGGCTTTGTTTGGTTGATGATGCAAACTGTTGAGGTGATAGGCTTATAATGTGAAAGAGAGAACTGACAATAGGCTCAATATTGCAAGCAAGAGAATGAGATGTAATTACAACTTAATGCCAAAGAATTCCATTTTTCATGATCTTAGTCTATGTGGTTTGAAAAATGGGTAAAGTTACACCAAATAGATGCCCTTTCAAATCCAATTTATGAGTGTGAAAGAGACAAGTTCACTCGACAATATTTTTTCTTTTTGAGAGAGTCAGAAAAGAGCTTAAACCAAACTCATTGGGAGTTTTCTAAGAGGTGTTTCATGGGGGAGGCTAGGGCTCCCATGCAGGACTTCTGTGAAAGTTTAGCAACTGATGAACAACTAACACAAGCTTGGGAAAACCCAGAGCTTTCCGAGTAGAGGGGGATAAAATGCTCGTGGAGGTTACTTTCTCAATGATATATCATAGAATGCCTCTTATTTGAAAGGGCATAGACGAAGGAATTTTATACCCCACAAGACCATCCCAGTCAAAGGGAACCTCCCTAAGACTTGGAGGGAGAGTACTCAGGGAGAGTAAAAATCTCTCTTATTCAGAAGGTACCTGACTATAAATGTTAATGACATGGTCAAATTATGCCTCACTCCTCAAAACAAGAGTGGTGTCAGGTGAGGATTTCATCGACATTACTGTTGTGTCAATCAAAGGAGAAATAGAATGTTGGGAAACCAAAGATGACTTCGAACCCAAAGGGTTATCAGACAAGGAATACACTTCTTCTACTACAACAAGAGTAGGACACAAGCGAGTTAAATGACCTCCTTTGAAAAGCATACAAAGAAACCTGGGCTTATGTTTTATACGTCGAGGCTTCTCAATCATATGATTCCCCCAATATCACTCACTATGGATGGTGACATGCTCTCAGCGCGACCGAAAGAGGCTAGTGGTTCATTCCCCAAATTTTGTACATAGGTTTGTGATGATTCTCCAACATGGCTAACCAGGGTTAGATATGTGATGTCGGTATGACTCATGGTGACTAGAGTTGTGCCACTAGTATGACTTGCAGCTGCTGGACTGACGACAATGGTCGGTTGCGGAATTTGAGACTACGGTCCTAGGAAAGACCGGTTTTGAGAAATTGTAGGCCAGGAAGGATTGTGGTATACACCTTGTCCATGTCTGGCAGGGTAGTATCCTCCTCCCAACTGATCCATAGAGGTTTGTAAAGGCATCATCATCGAAGCATATGTTTGCGAAGATAAAAAGGAATGACAAGGGTTAATCAGGTGAGGATATATATTTTCCCCAAATAAAGGGATTCCATGAAGGGGGTATCCTGTACCATAAAATTAACTCCCTCCTTATGAAATACTAGAGGATAGATGGAGGTCCCTCATGGGAAAAGTGTTCATAGGAACCGGCACAGCAGACAAAGGATATATGGACAGGGTGTGATAATCAGAATAACCACCCATTTAAGCACTTTCTCATGGAAAATTGGAGCTAGGATTAGATCTATAAGAAGGGAGATTCCAACCTTCCACTATGATGGTCGATTGAGGGATATGGCTCCCATCAAACGAAGATGTAGAAAAATGAGGCTTCATGCCCCCAGATCCAAAACTAGGATTCATATATGAAGGTGAGGGAGGATGGAAAGGGTTAAAGCATGTTTGGAATATCAAGAGGAAGATGATTAGAGACCCAAGGTACTGACTAAGTATCATGATTCTGCATATCATTATGAAACACAAACGGATTCGTCCCCATGAAATGAGTGAATTTCATGGGGGAGGTATCGCTAAATGAGGGAGTTAAAGGGTCTCCACTATCCATAATAATGAACATTCGCGGTGCAATACAAAATCCTAAGTTCAACTAGTAATCAAAGAGCACACCCAAAATAAACAAAAGGCTAATATGCACAAAAACATGATAAAGTGGTTGAAAGGGGTCTCCCTCCCTAAAGTAGTTATGCCTCACCCAAGAGGGGCCTGAGATTCCTTGCAAAATATCAGAGCTATCAGAATCAGTTATAAGGGACCTCGTGGGCTTAACAACTAGTCGGTGAGATCCCCTCAGAGAGGTAATCATCCATAAAGGTTGTTTGTTGTCTGACCCTTATCAGACCTAGGGTACCTGCAAAATAACCCCTGCAAGTAACCTATGTGGTACCTATGTCAAGAAACTAAGAAACCATGATATAAGCGATGCATAGGCAAACATTCATAAGTCAGGTCCACTGTATGGTCAGGGTAACAAAGCTCAAAAACTCGAAAGAAATGCCTCTCACAGAGGTAAAGGTACTAGCAAGATCCCCAAAAATATATCTGACAATAAGAAGGTATTTGGGGGATATCCCCTCAACCAAACTCACGTGACCTCGTTCTTAATTCTAGTGTAAGAGGAGCCTCCTGATGTCACAAAATATACAATGGATTTCACCACTCCCTTAGTCAGACACATATGTTGATTTAATATCCTTGGAGAAGTTTACTCACAAAACCCTATTCCAAGGCTCTAAATCCTAAGCTAGTTTGTGCACCCTATAAAATAAAATCGTTTCTAAACAATTTTAAATTATCAGCGTTTCTTTTAGTGACCTTGCTTACTCAAAAAGGTGTGGTAGTGAAATTGATGATGTTATGACTCGGCAAGTAAAATAAATGAATATGAATAAGATGAAAAGTCCTAACCTCAATTCCCAATAAATGATGTGTTTCAAAATGCAATTTTCAATTTAATTATGCAATTCAAAATAAAATGCAATCTTTCCATACGTGTACTAAGATCAACGATAACAACCCAAAAGATCAAATGCCAACAATGAAAAATGCTTAATATTTTTGTATTTTCAATATAAAATAATGAAAATGCAAGGACTGAACAATAGCTTGATATAAAGATTCTACTAATTGCAATAAGAGACAAACCAAGAAGGATATCAAGAAGAAAACACCCAGCCCAAGATGAAAGGACAATCAATGAAAAGGATGATGAGAAAGGCAATGCCCAAAAATTCAACCAAAGAAAGGTTTCCTATCACTCTTCAAGAACTTAATAGTCATAAAAGAGACCTAAGAAGACTCAGAAACCATAAAAAATTATCCTACAAACATCAAACTCAGCAACCAAGCACACAAGAAAGATGTATGTGAATGCTCGGGAGAAAACCATGCATATATGCCTCTTACAAAAGGATGGCAAGCGTATGTATGCGATTGTCAGGTAACAACCTGCGTATATGTATTAAAACACTGCCAGGTCAAGGATAAGGCTAAGAAACTTAGACTCACAATGAACAGAGGTCGTGAAGAAATCAAATGACAAGAAACTCAATATAAACGAGAGAAATCAAAGGATAAAAACACTCCAAACCCCGAAAAGAAGATGGTATCCCTAGTATGGTTGCCAATTTTGTTACGAGGAAAATCTCTCTATGGCATGGGGTAAATCACAACAGATGGAAATGACTGTAGAAATAAACTCTAATCTCAAGTATGTTATATAAACAAATATGCTAACAAGACAATATAAATATCCTACCTCGTTCAGACGTTCTATGAAGTCCACAGTTGAGCACTTGACTCAAATCAATATACATGCAACTTGTCCTAAAAAACCAAGAAAAGCAAGCATATGGTGATAATATATAACGTTATCGCATTCAATATCATAATCCATCAATATTCATAACAAATATGCCCATGGAATAACAATTCAAATATTTCCAAGACATTAATTGGACAAGAAAAGAGTATTTCTATTAAAATGTAATCAACAGAAGTGAATGAATTACAAAATTTTGTGGCAGCACGGTTCAGAACCGAGAAGCTAAGTCCCTTCTAGTTGGGCCTCGACCACTTCAATATTCCACCAAAGGCAAGATCATATAAGAGATATAATGAGGTTCCCAATCAAGTAGGCAAGAGCTTGGGGGCTGAACAAATTGTTCAGACTTAAAAGGATAAAGGGATGCAGACTCAATATGAAGTGAATAATTTCTCTAGAGTAAATTTGCTCTCAAAGTTGAATTCTTATCCTCTTTTCCACAGCTTGGATAGGGCCCATTTATATCCTTCAAATGGAACTGAAGGGTCAATTCAAAATCTTTCCAGTATATGGAAGGTCAAGGATCATCGATCTCGTGACGTGACATGGAAACCCGACACCATTTTTTTATTTGGGCACAAAACCCGATGTACCCGCATTGTAATGGTGCAACCTGTGTATACACATGTTGTATAATTGTCAGGGCGTGTATATGTGGAAAAATATTATTTGTAGCTCTGGGAACTGCAAAAATGGACTTCAAGTCTGCATAGGGAAATGGAAAAAGGCCTTCTGAGCAAATTTGCATAGGGTGAGGCAAATATTGCTATAATAGCATTGTGGACCTAGAGATGACTAGGATATTTTCAATTGTATGGTCATCAACATGTATCGATACAAAATTCATAGGCTTTGTGTTGTCTCAACACATTTTGTAATTTTTTTACTAAACTCTTAATACAAAATGACTTCTAAATCGACTTATTCTATACAATGTGTTATTTGTTTGATTTTTTACAAATGTTGCAAATGTCTATCTAGAACATAATTAGCCAAGGAATCTATTAATGTATTTATATTTCTTGGAATGCGTTGATATTCTAAATAGTCAAACTCTCTTTCTACGAGACAAACCCTTAAATATACTCGTAATAGAGTAGGACTTCTGATAGAATAAATGTTAATTAGTTGCAGTACTACAAGTTCAAAGTCCAGTCGAACAACTAAGAAATGAATGCCAAGTGAAATGGATTCAGTCAACAGTTCAATGACTGCATTATATTATGTGATATTGTTAGTTGCACGACCAAGGCATATACCAGGTAGACTTATCAACTCATCGGTAGGGGTGTAGATTTCCCATGCAATAAATAACATCATCAACAAAGCCAATGTAAGGTAAATGGAGCATTGACATATATAAATCAAGCACAATGCAATATAAGCAGCGAAAGATAGAAATCGTTTGCAAAAAAGAAAAAATATACCACACCAAAAATATGGTACAATATATATAAAGCACTTATGTAGAATGACTCTAGGCATAGTAATTTTTCAGGTAAATCCCATTCCGGAGCTCACCCAAATAAATCCCATCATAATCCACTATCTCATAGTCGTCTTTCTCTAATACACGTTTAATGATATAAGGACCATGCCACATGGGCTTGAATTTACCTTCCCCTAACATTTCACAATCTTGATCGTATAACAGGACAAAGTCTCCTTCAGAGAACACATGAGGTCTAACATTTTTATCCTATTCATCTTTGACATGTTTCTTATGGGTTTCATTAGCCAGAGTGGCGTCATGATGAGTTTCATCTAATCATGTCAAGTACAGAAGAAGTTCTTCCTCGACGGTGGTATTGGGAAGTAATTTGATGGCTAGTTTCAAGGATGTTATTTTTCATTCAATTGACAACATGTCTTCTAAACCATGTACCAGCTGGAATGGAATAAAACCCATGGTTGTTTTGACCACGTTTCCATATGCCTATAATGCCGAAAAAAGAATTGTATGCCAATTTTATTTGTGAACCCCTATCATCCTATCAAGCATTGTTGTCAAAACATTGTTTACGGCTTCCACTTAGACATTAGCCTGCAGATAGTAAGGACTTGAATTTTCATGCCCTAAACCCAACTTGGTAGTTAATTTCAACATCATGTAATTTCAAAAATTAGTGTCATGATTGGTGACAATGGCTTGGGGCACATCGAATCGAGTAATAATTTGTTTTAAAATGAAAAGGGCTGCAATTTTCGCGGTGTTATTGAATGTAGGCATCACCTCGACCCTCTTAGTGAAATAATCCACGACGATAATAATATACCCATGCCCCCCGACCGAGTGAGGGTTACATGTCATGAAATCAATACCCTATTTGGAAAATGGACCAATGGAAACTACACAGTGAAGAGGATAAGGAGGTGCATGCAGCTTACAATTGTATATCTAGCACACATGACACTTTTGTATTGCAAGGATGCAATCCTTAAATAGTGACAGCCAAAAATATATGGCTCATAGAATTTTTCGGGCAGTGGCATACCTAGACATATGACCACCACATGCTCTGGCATTAAATTCATTAGGAGCTCTCTTGGCCTCTTTATGTGTTAAAAATCGTCTAAAAATATAATCAACACCACAATGATAAAGGGTATCTCCAACAATAATGTATTTTTGAGCTTGGTATCGAATGCGATGACGTTCAGTACCTAGAAAAATCAGGTCGAAAGCTTTGGGTCTGGAAATATATTAGGATGTCTCCATACCATGAATCTAAGGACCTGATCAAAAAAAGAGATTCATCAGGAATCAAATCTTCTACCACACTTTATGTTTCAGTTGAGGGAAGGTCACAAATTAAATCAGAAAAAACCAAAGATTTCTTTGACTTGGCTTTCTCAAATTCCAAATCAAACTCTTGTAGGATAAAAATCCGTTTGGAGTATTTTCCCCATAGCACCTGCCTAGTTAGAATATGTTGTATGGGGTTGCAATCATAAATGGTGGTGGTTTTACACAATAAGATGTAGTGACAGAAATGGTGGATAGCTTGAAAAACAACCAATGCCAATTTCTCCACATGTGAATATTTCATTTCGGAAGTGGTAAGACTCCTACTTAAATAGTATATCACATGTGATTCATTTGATTCATCCTCTTGGAAAAGCACCATATCAATGGTATTATCAAAAGAGGCAATGTACAAAAGGTAATATCAACTGTAATCTGGGGAATGCAACAATGGTGTTTGATTCAACATGTGCTTCAAAGCATCAAATGCATGTTGAGTGATGTCATCCCAAAAAAAAGGAACCCATTTCTTAAGAAGTCGAGTAAAACCTTTGGTCAGTTCAGTGTAGTTAGGAATGAATCGATGTAAAAAGTTTGTCTTCCCTTGCAAACTTTGGAGTTGGGGTAACGTTGAAGGAGAAGGAAAGTTCATAATGGTCTCAGTATTCAAACGATCAACAATGATTACATGCTTGGATATGATGAAACCTAAGAGGCGTCTTGATTACACACAAAATACACATTTATGTGGATTTAAGTGAATATTGTAATGTCAACATTTAAGGAATATGGCTCGTAGATGTTGCGGATGGTCTTGAGGTCGCATGGAATGTTCAGGAAAATCATCAAGATATGGTTGAACAATCTTCTTAATGTCGTGAAATGCATAATACATAGCTCATTTAAAAGTAGTGCTATCATTCTTAAGTCCAAAAGGAAGCTTTCGATAGGTGAAAGTACCCCAAGGACAAATAAAAGAAGTGTTATGTTGATCTGATGGTAGTATTCTTAGTTTATTATAGCCGAAAAAACCATCCATAAAGGAGAATATTTCAATACCGGCACATTCATCGACTATCTGGTCGATAAAATGGGTTGGATAATTGTCTTTCGAACAAGCCCGATTAATATCCCTATAACCAGTACATACACAGATTCTTCCTTGTTTCTTCATGACAGGAACAATATTGGAAACCTAGTCAGTTAGAGGTACAAGATAAACAAAACATGCTTTAAGAAATTTGTCAACTTCATCTTTAATAGAACCGAATTTTCATGAATGAATAGGATGAATCTTTTGTCGAACAAACTTGGCTGCAAGATATGTCTTAATTTCATGAATGAAAATTTGTGGATCGATGCCAGGAATTTATTCGTAAGATTAAGAAAATACATTGTGGAAATATTGTAATAGGGTCATATAAGTTTGAATTTCATCAAAGGAACAAGAGGCACCTATATGAATGTTTTCCATGACCTCAGGGTTTACCAAAACATTAATTGTCATAGTATTGGAAATATTCCATAAATCCCTTCAAATAAAGCATCATGGATTAATATGGGAGTTTGGAAATTCTCAATTTCCTCAAATGGAAATGAAGATTCGAAATGACTCTCAATAGTCTCGATCTCAAGGAGAAACGAGGAACGATGATGACCATCATCCCATGGAGTTTCCTCCAAATACATAATCTCCATGATACTTTCATCAATGGGGAAAGTATCATCAAAGGGATCAGGAGATGAAACACAAATAATCCAAGAGGAGTGAGAGTATTCATCTAAAATCGGATTTGTTCGATCAGCATATCATAATTGTCCATAGAGGAAGATTAGATGGCTTGATAGGACAACTAAATCAGAATAAGAGGCATTTGGTCTCCATATCTCTCATATTGTGTAGGAATCGGTACTATCCAAGGATCATATGATTTAAGGGAACTACTAGCACTAGTCAAAATCATGTTTATCTGAGCAACAAGAGGAAGAATTTCGAGCGGTGGGAGTAGAGAAATATCGGGTGGTGGGAGAAAAAAAATTCCCATTAGTGTTGAATCTTTCAAAAGAACAAATCCAACATCCTCGTAAGAAGATGATCTTTGTTCTATTAAAGGAACATTATCAATGTGAGAATCTGAATTAAAGTATGCAAGTTGGTTGACCGTGACTATTGTCCTTGATGAGGGAAACGAAGTACACAAAACAAGTTAGAAACTACAGACGACATGGCATAAATCCAGCTACATCCTAGTAAAAGGTTATATTCGAGGGGTGCATCGACCACCTATACCTCAACGGTGACCGTTTTACCTTCTAATTTTATTGGCAATACGTTGAGTACTCCAAAGGGTTTAAATCCTCTATCGTCAAAAGAATTTAATGTAGTAGGTGATTGATTGAGTGAAGGAGAAGCAACAACTTTCCAAAAATTGATGGAAATTACACAAGTTGAGGCACCTTCATCAATAACGGTACGAAAAATGGTTTTCTCCTGCAAAATAACTTTAATTTGAAAATCAAGTTGGTGGGGAAGTCTTGGAATATGGGTTTTGAAATAAAAAACTATCATATCCACATCACTCGGATCAGCTCCACCAATGGCTGACAACAATGCTCTTCATTGCGCAGGGAAACTCTGAAGGAATTCAAGGGATGACATCGCAAAGGGTGTGTTAGCTAAGTATTATACAATATTGTAGTTTTGAGAATCTTGTGCATGTCGATTAAAAGACTACTTACAAACAACACCTTTTGGAGGTGGTTGGATCACTGTTTCATAATCAGGTCAATCGATTTGAAGAGGATCGGTAGTGGGTGAAGTAGATGTAGATGTAGGAGGAGAGGTAGAAGGTTGATTAGAAGCACTTCCATTGGGAGAATAATAGTATTTAGTTCATGTTTTTATGAAAACTTGTTTAGTATTTTCTTGAAACATAAGTGCATAAGAGCTTCTTGAGGCAGAGGGTTGATCTTGTGCAACCATTTGAGTCTACTAAGATGGGAAATGATTTTTAAAAACAAAAGGTGTGGTTGAAGTTCCTTTAATAAAATGATTAATGTCGGCACGACACAGAAAATCCTTAGTTTAATGGTATTATTCGCAAATGAGACAAGGATATTTAGGCTTGTTCTTTTGCATCTCCTCAGCAGGTTGAGTTTTGGATTTCTCCTGTTGTGGGGAATTTTTCTTAGCTTTTCCTTTTCCCTTTTTCATACTTCCAGGTTGTTGATATTTACCGGTGGTTGTGGAATGGACCATATTAATCTTGGAATTTTTACTAGGAGTATTAGAAGGAGGTGAATTTTTTTGAGTGGTAACGGTAGGAGTAGCCTTAGGTTTATATTGACCAAAAGGTTTACTCGTAGAGTCTTGGTTAACATAACCTACCACACCATCAGTGGCGTGAGATTTTGTAGGAGGTATAGTAGTTGTATTAGTCAATGGGAGAGGAGCCTATGGAATCATATCACATAACATGCCATATTGTGAATATAAAAAAGCTAAATATTGATCACGAGCGATAAATTTCTCCTCTGTTATAGTGCCATCCATAGAGACATCACAGGAAATAGGAGGTAGTAATGACTTAGAAAACCAATCTGCCAACAATTGGTCAAGTATATTGGTTTTAATAAAATGATGTTTTCATCTCCATTCATGGATATCATTGGAAATATGAGTCGATGTCGACTTTTGTAATGAGGTTAAAAGTTTTGTGTCAATTCCATAACAAATGGGCAGTTGGAAGTGAGTCAAAAAATGTATTGCTAACGAATTAAGGTCTTGAAATGTTCCTTGTTGTAATTCTATATACCATTTAGTAGTACTCCCAATAAGAGTGCACTGTAAAAGGCGTAAACGGATATAATTATCATTTAAGGAATTTGAAGAACACCATAATGATAATTCATGACATGATTTTATGGGTCTTCTCTAGGTTTCCCATCGAACTTTGGAATATCACTAGGTAAATTGGCATGGATAGGAGACCAAAAATCATAATGAAAAATGGGATCATTTTTTAACCGTGATATCTCAAGTAATTCTGATGTTTCCATAAATGGTAACTATCAATTAAACACAGGCTATTGAAACATTGGATATTGGTAAGCACCGTGAGGATTTTCTCCAGGGGGAGGGGGATATCCCTGATGAGAATATGATGGTGATCAGGGCATCTAAGTTCCACCAGAATGGTAAACTTGATAGGGTGGTCCCATAGTAATTTTTGTACCAGTAGCATGAGATGGAGTCTATGCATGGAAAGGTTTTCCAATAGGAGCTTGAGTTCCACCATCCCCACCGGTTTGAGGTAAATTTGATGGAGTGTTTGTCATTCTGGGGAATGAAGCACCACTAATGATTTTGGTACCAGTGGGATTCATAAATCCTAATTGAGAGTGTCCTCCAATGGGGTTTTGATCTTGATGGATATCGATGGCCACCCACTTATTCCACTTGCTCAAAATAGATTTTTCCATTTTGGCAGTTTTTACAGTTTTTCGAGTCCCAAACTTTCGGGGTCGTTTTCATGCCCTAAATGATGTTTTTTTGGAATTTTGGTGGGATAGGGATTGCCAATGAGATTTTCTAACCTCCAATGGAAGTTTTACTTATCGAATAGACCTTTCCGATGAGGTATTGAATGCCCCAAATGAAGATCGTATGCAAAATTTATGCCATTGGGAAGTTGACGTACCAACTACCCCCATTGGGGCCCGCAAACCTTCTAGCATTTCATCTTCTAGGGTTAGGGTTTTGGATTTTCTTTATGTTAAAAATTCCTCTAGAGACTCATTGTTAACATCATATTCTTATTGCAAATGAGCGTAGCCATCACATCTCTTCTCAGAGATAAGCTACCACCATTCTAGCGAATCATTCACTCTATAGTTTTATAGTTTCTATATATTATCTCATTAATAAAGTTGTGCATTACTGTATCTCTGTGTTTATTGCAACATTTTTGTGTATTTCGCAATATCTCTTTATATTTCATTGTTATATCTATGCCTTCATTTTGTTCTCAAAAATAATCTAAATCAATGGTATCAGAGTAGGCTGCTCGTTGGCGTTTCTTAGTGCATGTCCTCGACAAGGTTAGGGCATAGAGAGTTGGGTCTCGAGATAATTTCCCTTTAGGAAAACCACTCTCATTAGAAAAAGAGGCCTCCCATGGTGGATCAGAAGAGAGATGTGGGAGAAGAAGATCACATCAAGTTGTTACTCGCGGAATACCTCGTGCAACAGAGGAATGAGATGTTGGAGAATTTTTCCCAAATCCTTCAAATATTGTCGACAATAACATGTGTGTCTTCATCAATAAGTCTCTTTGGAGAAGCTACTCCATTCAAGGTACAAGTTAATTTTGATATTCCCATATTTGAAGGTCAAATCAATGCAGATTCTTTGGAAAAATGGTTAAATCTGCTAGAAGGTTATTTCTTTGTTCACAAATTTTTCGACAAATAAAAGATCACCTTTGCACTCCTTAAGGCTCTCCCCCATGTAAAACATTGGTGGGAAACTTATTAAGAGAAAATTTCCACCGATGAGTCTTGAATATTTGGGGTTGAGCCCACTTGGGATTTTTTATGGACGTGGTCAAGGAGCAATATTACCCTGTGGGAATCTATGATTACCAGTACATGAGATGGACCACGCTGCATCAAAAGCAGGACCAAATGGTTTCAGAGTTCACAAATACCTTCCATACCTTGCGCACCAAGATGGGTATCAAAGACCATGAGCAACATCTAGTTCTAAAATACCGTGGGACTCTACACATGTACATCCAAACCGAAATGGAGTTTTTGGACATCTCATCACTGGAAGTTGCTTATAGATATGTTTTCAAAATAGAGCAGAAATTTAAGTAGCAGAACAAGCGGGAATTCAGGTCTGCAAATCCACAACAACCAAAGTATGGTAAAGGCATCCCTAACTCACAAAATAGTCAAGACAATCAGTCCAAGCCACAAGAAAAGAAGGGTAATGGAAAGATGAAGAATGAAACTGGGAAGTAGTGTGAATTCCATGAAATCCCTTGGCACAACACCGATCAATGTCGCTCGAAACAGTCATTGGTGGTCGAGATCAAAGAAACAAAGCCGAGCCCTGACTCGGAATCTGATTCAGACACTAATAAAAGGAGACAGATAATGGATGCAGAACCCAGTGGTATTGTCATGACCACAACAATCCAAGAAGAATAACGAGAGGATCATGAGGAGGGGGAACACCTCTTCCATTGACATATGTGGGTGAAGGGGACCCCACTAAATTTCATTGTTGATAGTGGAAGCCAGAATAACCTCATCTCAGTAGAGGTTGCCAAGCAGTTGGATTTTCCAGCAAACATGTTATAGTCCAAAAATGCCACATCTATGCATCCAAGATATTGGCCCATCCATTTGCATCCTTTACCAATCATACTCTTGATGTTTCCTTCTAAAAAAACCACTTTTTGGATAATGTATGCATCCTATTTCAATAATATCTTGTGTACACATGTGTGATGCATTCTAGATATCCCATGTACATATGCTTGTTGCATGCTAAGTATCTTGCGTTTACCTCCAAAAGTTGGAAAAAATATAAAAAGTGCACAGATTTCGGCAAAGTTTACGGGCTATGGAGGGTTTCCTAACCTTTTTACCCCTTCTAGCTCATCCCCAAACTGAATAACCATATTTTTATCATATAAAAAGAGGTATAAGAGAGTCATTTAGATATATGAACAAGATAATAAGAAAACTATGCCAAAATCATTTCCCTCTCATTGCCCAAGTTTTTCATCTTGCTCTGAGTTTTAACCTCATCTTTCACCTCCAGTTGTTCTCCCTATACAACCCTTCATTATTACCTTGATGACATGTTGGTTGTGATAATTTTATGTGGTATTGGTGCACTTGGAGCCACGATAGAGGATCCCATACTTGGTTCATAGAGCAAAGTTCGCAAGAAAAGGTTGTAACCTTCCATATTGTATATGAATAAAAGAGATTATCTTTGTCCCAAAACTTGATGTGTATATGTTCTTGTCTATTTGATCATTTCCATCTATATTTAGGATTTTAAGTGATTACTAGAGATTGTATATGTTGTTGTGTTGTATTATTAATGCCTTGCAAGTCATCCTTGGGAGGAGATCTATGATCTAAGAGGCAACAACAAGTGGAAGAGGTCTACATCAACTGTAAGGATTCAAGTTGTTCTTCTTAACCTTCTCTTCTCTCTCTCTCTCTGGAAGAGGTCTAGATTTTTGGGGGGTAGATTAGAGATAAGTCAGTATTTTAAGGGAGTTATCGCAATGCCTATTGCTTAGACCCAGTTTAGGGGGGATTTCCCCATAGAAGAATTGGTGACTCCACTGGGGAGTCTCTATAGGGTCCTAGTGGGATATTTTGGTTTGATTTGATTTTTCAGTTTCTTTTTTAGTTTTCTGAGTTTTCTGAGTCAGGTTGGGTCTCTGGTCACCCTCCAGGTGCCTACTAGCTTCCCTTGCCCAGTTTTATGTCCAAAAAAAATTCTCTTTGAAAATTTTCAAAGTTGTACGCACCCTGTTAGATTTATAGCATGTGTACATATGTGTTATGTATAATATACAGCCCGCGTACATACATAGTTTTCTCGTTCACATCACGTGTCTCCGTGTTTTGAAATATTTTTTACAAAATATTTATCTTTTATGTTAATAAGCTCTTTACTTCTCAGGTCTTATTGAACTCTTCAGGGTCTCTGTTGTTTGTATTTGGATAGGTTCAAGGCTCAGTTTATCTTGCAATTTGTAAAGAATATTTGTTGTTTCTTTATTTCTTTTGTTTGTTGTCAAGGTTAAGGGTGAACTTATGAGTGTTAGATCCTCCTGTGGATTCCAGTGAATCCCTTCTTTCAAGCAATGGCTTAGGGTCTATGTTAGTCTTGGGTTTGTTTTCTCTTTCCCTTGATTATGCTTTAAAAAATGAAAAAAATATCATTTGCTTGTTATTTTCTTTTCTTATCATACAAAAATAAAATAAAAATTGTTGTAGTTCATTAACTGTAATTGCATTTGTTTATGCATTTTTGTTTGGTATTTGTAGCATAGGATGTTTATTACAAGAGAAAAAAATTACAATTCCAAAGTTCCTTCAATGATGCTTCCTTGAAAGTTTAGTAGTTTATATTTGCATTGTGAAACAAAAAATCTCATTCTAGGAAAAAATTGCATTTTAGGATCTTGGTCCATATGTCAAACATTTTGCACTTACAAAGTTTAAAAGCCATTTTGTTTAGTTGTACAGTAGTAAATTTGGGTCATTTTGCAACGGATATTTCGACGCTCTTACGATGTTATGTCATAGATATTGCAATGAATATTGGGTCTCCCAAACATCACTTCACGTGTCGTGGAAAGTGCAATGAACCTGAAAAAACGTCGCAAGAGCAACGACCCAAGGAAGTTTTTGCAAGCCCAACAACCAACATTGCTCATCGCAATAAATACAACCAACATTTTGTGTCGCACGAGTGACAAAGAAGTAATATCGTTGCAAGAGAGACAAAGAAGGGATATCTTCACAAGAGCAACAAAGAAGGGATATTGTTGCAAGAGAGACAAAGAAGGGATATCGTCGCAAGAGAGAAAAGGAAGGGATATTGTCGTAAAAGTGACAAGGAAATGATATCATCGCAAGAGAGATGACTGTAGAGATTCTTGCGACGAATTATCTATACTATCAATGAAAAGGATATTGTCGCAAGAGAGACGAATGTAAATATTCTTGCGACAAATTAGATATACTATCGATGAAAAAATTTCATCGATAGTATAGCTAATTCGTCGCAAGAATTTTTACATTCATCACTCTTATGATGACATATAATTTTTATTTTATTTTATTTTAAATTGATGTCCTTGAAATCAAGAATTTGTGATCAAAATTATTTGAGAGTTTTACATCCATTGATATTAGTTCAAGTGTGTAACATTAGACTGTTATTTGAGATCATAATAGTTTGCACTTTGATATTCCTTTCACATGTTCAAATATCAGTTCCACTGATCTTGAGTTCAAGACCAAGCATCTTGTCGAGGGGTCATATAGAAAATTTTTGCAGACTGAATTTAAGTATGTCAAAAATGTTCTTTGTAAGGCTTTAGGAGTTGTTGAAGGTTTTCATGAGGAACAGGGTAATTACCAGATTGTTCATGGAGAACATTTCTCAACATAGTGCAAATGATCAAATATCTCAGTGAATTGTCATCGATCTTTTGAAGATGAAATTGTCAAGGTCTAACATCTCTCGGTCCTGTCCTAAATATGTGTTATAAATCCATGTTTATTTCCAATATAAAGAGGCTAAAAGGAGGAACAAAATTTACCTTGTAAGAATAGGAAGTGAATCTCATTAAATTAAAGCATGTAAAAAAATTGACTCGAGAACTGCCAAATAAGTCTTCTTTAAGAGGTTGGATGTTTTCTCTCCTTCCAAATCTGGTATTTATGTGTACATTTATATTTGACATGTAATATTGGTATTAAGTACTATTCAAATTTTATATTTAATTGTTTTGATTGCAGACATTCTCTATTTTGAAAAAGAAAGATATCCAAAATGAAATGAACTAATTAGTTGTAGTTAGTTGTAGTTTGTAGATAATTTTAAAACTCAACTTTATTTGGATTTTGATGATTAATAACTTGAGTTGGCCTAATGTTTAAGAACATGTGTTTCTTCTGGTGGTTCATTTGCTACTTAAGTTTTGTATTCATTCACATTATTCTCCAATAAACAAGAAAAATTCACTTCCAAACCATTTTAGGGGATGCATTAATGTCAATAATGACAAAGTTGAAAATCATTTCTTGTGTCATTAAGGATTGTTGTTTTGGGACAAAATTCT
>ML810355.1:298059-316781 GCA_009831015.1 Picea engelmannii
TCCCTTGCACCACCCTGCCACCCTGGTTTCTCTGGCTGCAACCAGATGGAAGCTACAACTCCCTGTGTTCAAGCACCCACTTGAACCTATGAGGACAACAGTCCTCCCTAGCACCTCCCAACCACCCTGAATAATAAATTATTTTGTTACTGAAACTTATTACAGTGATATAATGTTCAACAATGGCTTACCAGACTCATCACTATTCTACTGCATTTCATTGCTCTGTCTGCCTCATTGCCTTCCTGCACACATGACTTGTGTTATCTGTTCTTCTACTTTTTATGCTATGTGCGCCATGTCCATTCACTGCACAGTTCCTCTTCTATTCAATTCAGCTGCTACACTCTCCTCCTTTTTCACACATGAATCACCTTCAACAACAACAACCACAACAACTCCAACAGCAACAACAACCCCATCTCTTCTCTGTACCGTGTACTTATAGCTTCAGTGCACCTTGTGCATGCAATGTGCACAATCCCTCTGCATACTCACACCGCGCCGATATCCTCCACCTCTCGAGTTCTCTTCCTGATCATCATGGTAACTCTTCAGCTTCTCTGGTGGTTTTCCCATGCATTCAGCATCACTTGGTGTTATGCTGAGATTCCTCAGCCTCTCTCGTAGTTGAGATTCTTTGTATTCTCTGGCATAGTCGAGCTTATCCTTTTTGTTTCAGTTACAGGTTCCAACCCTCATCCAGTTGTCAATCCCTCTAAGAATCCTCTTTCTTCACTAGGCAAAGCTTAGAGACTCTTCATCTCCTCTGGTGATCACATCGAAGTGTCTTCGAGTCCTCTGGCAGAAACCATCAGTGGTTTCTGGCAGTTACACTATGTCGAGCTACAGTAGCCCTCTAATCTTGTTCAAATTCACCTGCATCGTTTGATTGATTCCATGGGATCTTTCATTTATTTCAGCATTTCGGCATTCGACAATTCGGCATTCGTGTGACCATGTGTCTCAACATCCCCAGTCTCGATCCCCGAAAATGAGCTTGGTTGCTCTAGCTCTTTCCTCCATCTCTCGCTGATGTGACCAAGGGTTGTGACCACAGCCTTATGCATAAGGCGCTTTCGTGATTTCGCATCTCATGAGTTTCAACACTATGCTACGTTTACCTCAAGTCAGTAAAATTTTGATCGCTTGCCACATGTCCTATGATTCGATGGTCCAGATCTAATCTTGATTCAATGGCTGCGATTGAATCGCGATTTCGCATATCGCGATTTCGACACTCTGGTTGCATTGAGTTCTTCCCTCTCCAAGTCACGATCCCCGAAACCCCGAAATGGCATGGGATCAACGGTCCTGATCAACACTTGATCTGACGGCTCAGATCATTTCGCGATTTTTCATTTCGTGATTTCGACATGCTTGATGTTCAGTGTTTTTGTCACTTCAAAGTCCTGATCCACGAAACTCTGTAAAGAAGTCGGATCAACGGTCCAGATCACATCTTGATCTGACGGTTGCAATTACATCGCGATTTCGCATATCGCGATATCAAGATTCTTGATGTTAATACTCTTTTACATCTCCAACACTCAATCCTTGAAACCCTGAAATGGACTTGGATCAACGGTCCAGATTCAATCTTGATTCAATGGCTGCAATTAAATCGTGATTTCGCATATCGCGATTTCGACATTCTTGTTGCATTGTTTTCTTGTCTCTCCATGTCGTGATTCACGAAACTCCGATATGGAGTTGGATCAACGGTTCAAATTTGATCTTGATTCAATGACTGCGATTAAGTCATGATTTTGCATATCACGAAATCGGGATTCCTGTGGATGATATTACTTGACATCTCCAACTCTCGATCCCCAAAACTCCGACAGGGACTGGAATCAACGGTCCAGATTCAACTTTAATCTGACGGCTCAGATTGAATCGTGATTTCACATATCGCGATTTCGAGAGGTTAGGGAACATCATTCCTTTGACTCTCCAGTCAGCGAACTGACGATCTTTCCCCACGTGTCCTACCTGATGATGGACGGTCCTCCTTTTTTCGGGATTTTATATGCCCACTTCTCCTTGTACTTTAGAGAGCGTGCAGGTTATGCTTGATCCAACGATGGTCGTATCCCGCACATGGATCAAATGCCTGAGATCTATCCTCCTCTTCAGCGCACTCTTCTTGTCTAAATTCAGATCTGACAACCCTCATTCTGTCGGGAATTTTGGATGGGATCCAACGATCAGTAGTGCTTCTCAAACTTTACGAGACTTCATCATGCATGATCAATAGTTTAGATCAATCCTCGATTTGACGACTGAGGATTGTTGTGTTTAGACAATTGTTGCATTGTTGGTCTTCCTGAATATCACTGTGCTGCTGATCATCGTTGTTGTACTCAAGCCATCATCACTACTGTACTTTCCATCAATGACAAGCTTACGCTGCCTGTAAAACATACCAAACATCCTCTACACTATCTCTTCTGATCTTATCGAGGTTTCTCTGCAGCTTCTTCCCAAAATACTTTTGGTGCTCGTCTATTACATTCTTCCTGTACTCATGCCATCCTCATTGTTGTACTTTCCATCAATGACAAGCATATGCTTCCTGTTAAACATTTTCCAATAGGATCTAATAAAAAAATAGAAGATAAAGAAATTGGGTAGAGATACTAAGGTTTTTGGAATCATAGGAAATCCAATAGGTCACAACAAAGGACGCAGAATCATGCATTGAGAGATATTAGACCAATTTTTCCCCATCTTCCTATTACAAACTAATGATATCATGAAATGGAACTTCATTTTTTCTCTTACTTGTAAAGTACAAAGTTACTAACATGAAGAAAATTAATATTCTCCTATAAACACCGAGATCTTTTGTTTTAAGTACCTTTCTAAACCTCTATTGGCATAAAGGGGATAGATTTCATCTCCTACATTGTAAGAGATATTAATGACACTTTTAATCCATCTTCTATATCAATTTCTCCCAAATTGTCATCCATGTTTATGCTAATGTCTCTATAATATCTCTTAGGTGAAAGAAAGGGTGAATTTATGGGAGTACCCGCTATATTATTTTTGGGTTACACACTCATCTCTTTGCTTAAGAACATAACAATTGGTATTGAGTAAAAAGTGGGAGTTATATGCTACATGGGTCCATAAGGAAACAACACATTGGTGATACAAATACAACAATTATAAACATGATATGGAAAGATAAAAATTATATGTTCAATGCCTACTATGTATGCAATGAAATCCATTATGCTAATATTATATTCATTTCATGTTTTTCTCGAAGGGATGGCCTATCATTTGAAGGGAAAATGACACATTCAAGTTATGGTCATTTTTATGTGCAATCAATGGTTATAATATAGTTAGAAAATTCTACTTGATATGGATGCATGCCATATATTATGCGGGCCTTTGAGGACTACACTAAACATTTTTGAATTAGAACAAAATCCATTGGCCTTCAAACAAACATTAGTGCTTGATTATTTTTCATTTCTATATATATCCATTGTTGGATTTTGCAAAGATGTGCTACAATGGTTTGAACAAATGGTAGGCAAAGCTTGTTGTCACTTGTGGAATTGTTGTTCCACTTATTTGTCTTGTGGTTTCCACTAAGAGTTTCACTTTCTAAGACACCATATGGGTGTTGAACGAGATGACTATGAATATTTGACATTCTTACTAAATATCTTGCTAAGGTGATGCAGTCAACAATAATAACTCTCAAAAAGTCAATCCAAGTGAGACATTAGATTCCTCATGAACAATAGATATTATATGTAAATAATCACCAAGAACATCAACAAATTCTAAAGGCCTTCACCTTGATTTACTAAACTGGACTTCTTTTCAAGTCCCAAGTTATAAAAATAAAATAAAAAATGGAGGTCTCTCTCTCTTTCAAGTTATGAAAATAATATGATACTAGCATGAATTAATCTTTGTAGAGAGGGTGCATATTCAAGAAGAGGAGATTTTGTTTATCTATTAAATTGTGCCAATGCTATAGAATACCAATGTCTTTCTGTCAAAATAAATTTTTAACTACTTGGATCAATGATTATTGTAGACATTTGGGTTTATATAGACAGTCTAATATTGAATAGAATCTTAAAAGAGATGGGTCTTGTAAATCATTTGGTTCACATGCAATTGGAGGAAGAAAAATTGAAGTAGTGAAGAAGGTAGGTGGGAGGAAGCTTACAATGTTTTGGACAAGATGGTGTCCAAGGGATACAATCCTAATGTTGTAACATTTACTACATTAATGGATGGTCTTTGCAATAATTATTAAACATTGTGGAGGCCAGTAGGGTTCTTGATAAGGTGGTTAAGCATGAATGTTCTTCGGACTTTTTCACTTAACAACATTATTATTCATGCTCTTCATAATGCAAGGAAGTTATTGTAAGAATTTCAACTTTTGATGAGATATCAAACAGAATTTGTACTCCTTATATGACCCAACAAACATATATTTATTTTAAAAAAAAATTGAGATAGTGTGTGCCCCTTCTAAAGGAGATAGATTAAGGGTTGATCATTCAATATAAGGTTTTCTCTCTTACTCTAATCTCATCTTTGATGTTTTATGTGGGTGCAAGAATTTTATGGGTGTGTTGTTGTGTCTTTGTTTGATCATTTCATATGGTTGTTACATATATATCAGATCTATCCTTGACTGATAACACTTGTTGTTTGGTGGTTTTGTCACATCTTCTTTATCAATTTTCAAGTTCTATTTGTTTCCTAGACTCCATATCCCAAGCACAAGTCACCGGGTCTTTCTTGGATTCTCACATTATATCTTAAAATACAAAGAGATTACCATTTTGTAGATCTAGTTCCCACAAAACAAGAACTAGCACCACAAGAGAATTATTGAGCCCACATATCAAGTTTGACTAGGTCAACCTTAATCACACCTTTTAATACAATAAAAGTATAAAGAATATGACTCTAGCCATGATTACAATTAGTAATAATGAATACATGAGCCATGGCCACATGTATATATAATAGTGTAATAAATCCAATAGTGTTATACTACCCCTTATGTTAGACTACCCCACTATTAGGGAATTCATGAGCTAGGAATAATCATTTGATGGGTGACCATCTGAATATGAAGGAATTTTCCTTAACATCTAATTGAAAACAACCTTAGACTACAACATATTACTCAACCATGACTACATACATGTTATTCACATCATCATCTCTATAATGTTTTGGTGATGCATTCCCCCATGAGGCATACATCATCATTATTGACCAACTTGCATTAGGTAAACACTACCCAGGTTCCCCTTCGTCTTATTATTCTAATTAACCATATTCACCTCTAAACAAGTTAATAGGTGAATTCTATGTCAAAACCATCTATGCTAAGCAACTTCTAGCACTAGCCTTTCCTTCACCAACAACTTCCCTAGTGATAAATGATCTAAATTGGATCCATGAAAAATATCGGTTATTGGTTCAGATGTTGTAAGGCTCAATACATGAATAATTCTAGTGGTAGAAGAAAGGATCGTGACTATTGACAATGTAGGAGATGGGGTTGATGGAATGAAGGGCTCCATGCTATGTCATCTGGTTTCATACAAGTTTGGAACTCTTGAAACCCACAAACAAACAAGCATGTAAAATTTAAATCCAAACTTGAACAATTCAATCTCTTAAATTTCACGTTTACCAATGCCTTCAAATTGCTAGGACGATATCTGCGGAGCCAAAAATTGATGCAAAAACTGTATGTCAATTTCCAATAGAACCAATAGAACCAAGGAGTATTGAATCAATATGTACCAAGACTAAGAGAAGCTAAAGTTATTATTAAGTGTATAATAAAATTACATTCACAGATATATACAAGCCATAGAAATATACTTGTATATATTATAAGATGAAAAAGTACCCATAATGTCAATGCATTATATGCATCATTACATGTTCAACTATACAATGTACATCTAACTGTCTTACAAAATTATTACACATCATCAATTTATTTTAGTCTTATTTTTTGTTTTTCAGTTCTTAAGTAATTCATCCATCTTCATGTCTTTGTTTACTAGGTGATCTTCAACAACTGATGTTTCTTAATTCCTTTCACGTCGATCACATATGGTCTCGTACCCACGACATGGAGGCTACTGTGAGGGGCCATCACCTACAAAAAAAAAATATTAAATTTATATGGCCAATTTTTAAATATCATTGAAGTAGTTCATTAATATTAAAAAAAAAATTGCAATGTAATTATTTACCTGGTCCACCAGTTGGCACCGTTGGAATGTTTTCCTTGTTCACCTGATCTTCAGGTCGAGGAGGATCAACTATGACATTCTCTTCCATTGAAACGGAAATATCTAAAGTACAAAATTTATAAGTACGAAATTATTAAGTATATGATTAATATACATCCATTTTGTCGTCATGGGCCTCAGTCACAGGAACATCTTGGGGTTTCACCCCATTGGTACGAGGCTTCACCCCACTGGGATGGGGCTGTTGGGGAGCACCATGATCTTCTAGTTATGATGCACTATCAAGGCTTTGTTTTCCAATACTAATGGTTTTGTTGATAGTGTTTCTCCCTTGATTAAAACAAAGTAAGACATTAAATTATGGACAATATCAAACATTTACGTATTTTATAAGTAATGAAAGGTTAATGTGGACTGATTTTTATTTACCTTATCCCAAACAATGTATCTTGGGGTCTGCCCCATGCTTTTCCTACGATCAACCATGGATTTATAGATGTACGTGTAACCAATTTGGAGGTCTTCCTCTGTGGTTTTAGTTATGAATTTGTCGCCCTGCATTGCATAAGAGTATGTTTTGAAGCATAAGAGTATGTTTTTTTAATTTTTTTGGCTGCAATTACCTGAAAGTTGTAATCTGATACAAATAATATTCTTAAGATGTTTGGTTAATTGTGATTCATGACTGTAACCTCGAGTAGCCGCCCTGGCCTAGTTTGTGTTGGCCATGTTTGGAAATACTTGCTTTGGTTGCCTTCAAAGTGTCAGGAAACCTATCATCAAAATTTTCAAGTATGTTATATATAACCACACTTTTATTTATATGTAAAGAAAATGAAATTTGATATTGAAATCAAAATATTGTAATTTACCTTGGGGTACCAGTTATTTTTTCTCCTTATTTTTTCAATATATTTTGTTTTGCATCATCAATGATCGCCTTCCACTCCCTCTCTGGAATTGAGGGAGGACGCTCATACCTAGGATTTCCTACCAAGCTTTGTCTATAAACATTTAGTGTATATTTTAAATATTTGACCGTTGCAGAGGTGACTAATTTTTTATTGAACGTGTCTACTCCAAAGAGCCCTTCAAGATAATCCATAAGTTCTTTTTTGAGGTTGGAATTCTGGAAATTCCACCTCAAGCGTAAGGTTGCCCCAAAAATCAACAAGTCCTTGCTCTCTAGGTGCCTATAAAAATGCTTGTTTCCTACACAAAAAGATATGATCATTAATTTTAAAATAATAATGTAGATGATTTATGTATGAGATGGACAACATGAAACAATTAAAATATGAAAAACTACCTGGGAGTCTTATTTGTTTTAATGGAAGTTCGTTATTGTTGACCAAAAATGTGCATGGAAGGGTCATTTTTCTTGTCACACATCTAGCTCTAGGAAATGAAACCATGTCAACCACATCATCAGCCTCATCTCTGTCACCATCTCTAGAGTCTGATTGATGTGTGGATGTATGGCGGTGCATGTCATGGCTCCTATATAAACTAGGTGTGGAAGATGGAGAAGTAAATAGTACTCTAGTAGTTGTATGACCTCCCACATCAGGACTCTGTGGCGTCTCTATAGCACCATTACTACCAACATCGGGCTGAACGGGCTCCAAAAATCTCTTTATAAAAAAGAAAATGTTTTTTTGTGAGATAATGTAAAAGTTAAAGAACAAATTTTTATAATTGAACATATGAGTACATTAGAAAAAAACACTTTAAATTATGGTTATTAACTTATATATGTTAAGTTGTGACATAAGGACATTGATATTTTCTAGGACGTCGAGAGTTTGATCTAGATAATCTAATAATCTAGCAAGTTCCTTATTCTCTTTAATGATATTTTTTTTATTAATACCATCGGATCAAGGGATGAATACAACCCCTCCTCATCTATGGAATCATGATCAACATGGCCTACGAACTACATATAATTTCAACAAAAACAATGTTATTTAAGTAAAATTATATAAGCAACTAATAAAATTCACGTAAAATGAAAGTCGAATTTGATAATCATTTACATGTTTTGTGGCTAGCCCTTTTCCATGATCATCCTGCCACATTATAATATAATTAGAACCCCCAAATATTTAACAAATTGTTAACAATAACAAAAAAAATTATTGCCACCCAAATAAAATCAACCTCAACGATCAACCTCCCACATTATTATAAAATTGGGACTGTGAAATATTTAAAACAATGTTAAAGATAAAAATATATATAATGCAATAAGTAGAGGTTACTTATAGAGGTGTTAAGTACCCACACACTATTAGTCGATGTTTCTATTCGATTCAAATGGTAATCCACTAATAACTCTTCCTCGAGAGCTATCTTTTTTATTGCGCACAGGACTACCTAATTCTCTTCACTTCCCTCATATATGCAATTTGGTTTCTTGTTTGTTGTCCTGGATCATGTGGTGTTTATAAAACCTGTGATATTGTCAAAAGCTTTAGGCCTTCCATCAATATAGATAGTCACTCCCTTATTTTTGTCCTTGTTTATTATTTGTATATAATTTGCAGCGAGTGCATATCTCTGCATACTTCACATGTATTAGACCAACTACATCCACTCATTATAATTGTAACACGGTCTGACATAGTCCATAAATTCATTTACTGTATTGTATTTTACAGTTATTCCATCCATGGAACATCGCCCCAGGCCATGCAGGGAGGATGGTGCAATGCGATATGTCCTATTGTTGGCAATGAAATCAACATCTATAGAAGGAAGTTCCTTAGGTACCCATTGTTTCACCAGATGCTTATACATGATTGGAACCTTTATGTCTCTTATGCTCTCATCATCATAAGAGCATGATCCTCCTTCGGCAAGAAAAAATTACATGCGTCTACAGAATTTTCTTTTGACTTTTTCACCTCTGGTCCTTGTTTGTGTATCATATCTACTAGATGCAGTCGCATTTCCCTCTATTTGTCCTAATCGTTCCTCACTCGACGAATAAATATCCGGCATGTACCTGTTTGTTTGTACCTTCAGTTGCATGTGCACATGTTTTTAGTGAGTAGTCCATCTTCATCCTAGTTCCAATTTTTGAAATTTGTTTTCTATATTCAAAGCTCTAAATAAATTTATTATATCTTTAGTTTTGGATTCATAATTAGAGGGTGAAATTACCAATATTAGTAGGGGAACTCATGCATGCAATGGATTCCCAACTTAGTGAAGGGTATGAATCTCTAGGTGGGTGCACCTTAATTCGACTCACTTATCCATGCAAGTAATATGCACTATGGTTATATTTCACACTACGGAATAGTGGTCAAACACCTAATGTAATGTGATATTCCTTTTATTTTGGACATATTAAGGACATATTAATGTGATATCCCTAAAGTATACTAATTCTCGCCTTCATGGAAAAATAAGAGCTCGCTTTTGAAGGTGCAAAGGATAAATATCATTGCATCTAACTAAGGACGACCTAGGAGGATGTTGTACTCTGGGTCTCCTAGAAGTACTAAAAAATGGGTGTCTACAATCTCAGGACCAAAAAAATATGGATCACAATAGAATTGAGGGGTCTAGTCTTATATTTTTTGAAACCTTAAAGGGTCCAACAGGTGGGTGAAAATAAATTAACACTAAGGACATGATATATAGGAGTTATTATGATGTTAAGGGAAAATCTAGGATCAGAAATTACTCATTTGATGGTGAAATCATTGTGATGGATCTAAATGAGGAATGGATTTACCATATTGGCTTTCCATTCATGTCTCAAAGGAATGCGAGAAATATCTAAGGAGAGAGAAGGGGACAAATATTTTGTAAGCCTAGGGGAGAAATCGAAAAAGGGACTCAATTATATGGGTCGTCTAGTCCGTACATGCTTAGAGAACATTCATGTAGGACATCTCAAAGACATGAGAGAATGACCTTTGAATTAGGTAATAATAATAGGAGGCAAGAAATCAACTAGCTTGGGGAGAGGGGGGAGGAACGATACTAGAATATTCATGAGGAGATTCCCATTTGGTTTGAGAGATGGCTCTAATCTAGTGAGAAGGTAGGGGACCTCGAGTGTCAATAAGGATAAAGGTCGGTGTTTTAGTAGGTTGATCTAAAGAAAGACCTACCTAATGCATCAAGAGGAAAATATCCAAGTCAGTGAGGTTAGGTAAAGAATCAGGTGAAGGGTGGTTCCTTTTTAGGTTAGAGTTAAACACTAGTGCTTGGGAACCTCTAGCAATATGGATCCTTTATATAACTTTGAGTGTAGACAAACTAGAAGAAGGGTTAGCATGAGAACTTTCCTTCTTTGTAGAAGATTTAGAAGAAACCTCTTCTTCTTTGGAATAATTGGAGTTGTCTTCAAGAGAAGCCTTATTCTTCTTGTTCTTCTTGGAAGAATTTAGAATATATTGATCGGGAATGATATTCTTGTAGTTGTTGAGTTTGGAATTTTCTCATGTGACAACAATATTAATCTTAGAATCTCTATAAGTTTGGCCTTTTTTTGCATCAACTATTTAAGTTGTCAACAATCATTTGTATTATGAGATTAGCGCTTGCGTTATTTAAACCACATGCCAATTTTTGAGGTTGATGCATGATGTTTCTCCTTTTCTCTAATTTAAAAGATAGTTCTAATTTCAATTTTGGGCAAGGTCATTTCTGTCACCATGTCTCGCATTGAATTTCTATTGGAGACTCACGGATTTGATGTTTTAACTATGTTATCTCCCACAACAAACTTGAGTTAGGCATTTTCTATTTGACGGAGGTTGTCGATGGAATCTTCAGTTGAAGGGGGATCTCTTATATAATTTGTGATCATGTTGTCTCAGTTCGAGGCATTGATAAAGAGGTGATAAAAGCGTCTTCTGGTAAATTTTACATAGAGTCGTGCAAAACATTACAGCATCAATGAATGAAAGTTTATTTAGATTCATCATCTTCTTGTTTGAGGTTAACATGGTTAAGGATACAAGATTCATTTGGTTGAGGGATGTTAAATTATTGGATGAACTAATTCGCTAACATGTAAGGGTTATAAATTGACTCTTTAGGGAGATGATGGAACCACTGAATGGCATCACCTATCAAGTATTGAGGGAAAACATTTATAGTGATATTGTTGTTATAATGAATAAACTTGACACGTGTAGTAGTGAAAGATTCTAAGTGACACTCAAGGTATTCCTTTTCCAGAGAATTATTGAATTTAGGTAATTCAATTAGTTTTGGGGGAATCCACGTCACTACAATTTGAGGGGAAAGGATTGTCTAAAATATTTTGTGTAGGAAGGTCTATATGATGCATGAAGGTTGTTATCCCTACTTCCTCCATTTTAGCTCAAGTTTTGGTTTGAGTATGCAACATAGGAGCGGGGGGGGGTGGTTATTGTCAAAGGGTGGTATCCCACCTTCGCTTGCCATACTTAGATGAGGACGTCGTCATATACCATGGATGCAAGAGGGTGGAATGTTGAACATGTTCATGATTGGATTCCATTTTCCCTAAACGTTATATTTTTGAGGTTGCCTCTGTTGTTGTCCAAGAGGTTGGGAGAATCTTGGATGTATGATTGGTTTTTGGGTTATGTAGAGGTTTACATGAATGCTTGGTTTATGGGTTGTGTAGAGTTTGACATGAATGCTTGGTTTTTAGATTATGTATAGGTTGAAATGAATACTTGGTTTACATATGGAGATGAATGTTTTGCAGTAGGACATTAACATTCCTTGGCTAAGGTTTGGAAAGTTTTGATTGTAAGGGGCCAAGTGTTGTTGCTACACATTTACTTTTCTTGTTTAGAATATATCAAGGATAGAAGTTCAAGGTAAAGTTTGAGGAACCACCATAGATGTACCAAGACTTGTGGATCTAAGGCATAATGGGATGGTTGATGGGGAGACCCAAGGTTCAATTTGGCCATGGATAGTGAGTGGAGAAACCACTTGAGAGAAAGAAGGAAATATATATGTTCCATCAAAAGGGGGATATGTTGAAGAGGTCAGGAGAGGGTCATATCAAAGGAAACAACTATTTATCTAAGAGGAGGGGCTTCCCTCTTGCTTGGAAGAGAGGTGATTTTCAAGCTAAGAGGGAGGCTTAGTGAGTTGAATGTGAGGACTTCACAATATATCAAGGCCTTGCGAGAACTCTATCTCAACATCGTGGAGGCATACCGAATGGTGGATATGGGGAAAGGGATCATGAGCAATGACTTAACCTACCATGTAAATAATGTTAAATTGAATGGCCCCATCATATATAGGTAAAACCCCAAATAAGGCATTACTTTTGGAAGTAACCATGTAGGATGCAGAAGATAAAGAAGAGCAACCTCACTTATTTTCGAGAAAAGGGACACAACACTCCCTATTGTAGGGGAAGGCTAGTATAAGAAGTAGCATTTACCAAATAGAGGGGGGAATAAAAGTAGTCTTTGATCACTTCCAGAATGGTATCATCCTTTTTAAGAAGGAAAAGGACTAAAATATCTTCAAGGGAATTTTATATATTTCCATCAAGGACATGGACAATTCTGATGTGGATAATTTTGCATGGAGGCATTTCTCCCGGACCTCTTCATGAAAGATTGTGAATCTATGGTGCATGTACAAATATGTGAGATGTGGGTTTATGATAATATTTTGAATTCTCCAATCACATTGCTCCTTTTCATTAGATGGATATTTGCCAGTCATGACCTTGTGTAAACCATTCCATTTGGTGTTTGTTTCACTAAGTTTAAAGAACAATGTTGGAGAATTATAAGATGTAAGTTAGGTATGAGCTATGTGTTACCTATTTATTCCCTTTTATTTTAATGGTATCCATATTTTGTATTGATCAAATGAGGCACTACCCTGAAACTGATGTCATTAGACACAAACTCAATCCTAAGGCCAACTAAGGAGAAAAAACAACACACGCTAATTAATCTAGGAGTCAAGCATGTAAACAAAGCTTCTCACAAAGAAGAGATAGTTGGTGATGGAATCCAACATACCAGGATTGATGCATGAATGGGATGAGTTTCGACGGGTGGGAAAGTTACGTTGACAACCTTCTTAATGAACTAATGCCCTGGTGCAAGTTACCTCACCGAGCAGTGGGAAACCCTCCAAGGAGTCTGAGTGAGTCTATTCAGCATCGATCCTAGGTACAACACCACCCTCCCTATGTTGTCACCTTGTGTAGAAAGTATAAAATATTATGGCCTCTATGGTACCATCTACTACACCAAAGAAAAGGGGGGAAATTCGACACCAAGACCAAAAAAACAGGTTTGATTACTATGTCGGCCCCAATGCGACCTCGTGCTTAACCCTTGTGTTAGAAGGGATTCCCAAAGTCAGTGATATAGCAACTAGATTTCACTCCATAACTCAAAGCTTTATGGTTTTTTAGTGGGTTTGTAAATTTATTCTCACAATCCTATTCCAAATCTCTACACCTAAGCTAAGATGGGTTTGAAGATCCCTAGAAAAGTTTCCAGATAAATTTTAATTAGCGCTTGATTTTAGGTTGTTGTCACTGAAAGGAGTGGTCGTGAAACTGATGGTGTTTCAACTCGACTCTTTATACCATGCAAGAGGAAAATGAAATGCAAGAATTTCAACTTCAATGACAAATAGCTATGGGAAGGAGAAAGAGGTTTTAAACAAAGAAATAATTCCTTGATAGATTACTATGTGTGTTGTGCAACTGAGAGGGGGGGTGAATCAGTTGTTACTGAGCTTAAACAATTATTCTTATTTTAAACTCTTTGTAGAGAACTGAATGACAATCACAATAATGTAGGGAAGTAAGCAATAGAACATTCAGCATCATTCACACATATGAAATATACAAATACAGATATTTCCTGAGGAAACCCATAAAGGGTAAAAACCTCCTTCTTTATATGATAAGTAATCTTTACATTCTGTACATTATCATACTTATGAGCACCAACTCATAATGAGGCTACAACCTCTGTTTTGCAAGTTGCAACTTGCTGAGAGCACCAACTCTCTGTTTTCTCTAGCACCTACTAGAAGGAAGCACCAATTCCCTGGTTTCTCTAGCACCCACTAGAAGGAAGCACCAACTCCCTAAGAGTTCTAGCACCAACTGGATGGAAGCACCAACTTCCAGCTACACAAGCACCGACCTGTATATCAGAGAACCAATGTTCTCCCTTGCACCACCATGCCACCCTGGTTTTTCTGGCTGCAACCAGATGGAAGCTACAACTCCCTATGTTCAAGCACCCACTTGAACCTCTGAGGACAACAGTCCTCCCTAGCACCTCCCAACCACCCTTAAATATAAAGTTTTCTATATATAATTTTATGACAGTGATACAATATTTATCAATGGCTTACTGGTCTTATCACTATTCTACTACACTGCTCTGCTCTACCTGCATTTGTGTCTTCCTGCAAACTCCCCTTATGCTTTATGTTCTTCTACCTTTTATGCTCTATGCGCCATGTCCCTTCAATGCACCATTCCTCTTCTATGCATTTCGGCTGCTGCACTATGCCTCCTTCTATGCGCATAAATCCCCCTCAACAGAAACCCCCATATCTTCTCTGTTCTGCGTATTTATACTATCTATGCACCTTCTTCTTCCTCCATGCACAGTGCCTCTGCATCCTCTTCAATGTGCCATCGTTCTGTTCATCGGGTTGTTCACTGCCACTTCAATTTTTTCTCTGCTTCGCTCACTCAAGCATCAACACACTCTCTTTGTTCTGCATGTTCTACTGATGTCGAGTCCTCTACCTCATCATCCTCACAATTCCTCATCTTTTATGGTGGTTATGCCCATGCGTTCATCATCACTGGGTGTTATGTTGAGATTCCTTAGCCTCTCTAGTAGTCGAGACTCTTTGTCTTCTCTGTCACAATCGAGCTCATCCTCTCTGTTGCAGTTACAAGCTTCAACGCTCTTCCATCTATCAATCGCCTCTATGAACAGTCTTCATTCCACTAGAAGATTCCTTGAGACTCTTCAGCTTCTCTGGCGATCACCCTGAAGTCTCTTCGAGTCCTCTGGAAGAAACAATCATTCGTTTCTAGCAGTTACACTGTGAACCTCCAAAAACTGCATCAACAACTAAATCGCCATTGATCGATTAATTGTGAAGAGAAACAGTAGCCCTTTCATCATATTCCCAAATAACGTGCACCATTGGATCATAAATGATGGGTCTCGCACTTATTTCTCCATTTTGCAATTCAACATTTTAGCATTCCTGTGGTGAGGCATCTCGTCTCTCCAAGTCACGATCTCCGAAATGGAGATTATCTTCGTGCTACCTCCTCCCTTGAGCCTTCGTCGATGTGACCATAGGTTATGACCAGGGGCCAATTCTGAACATGCATTTCACATTTTACATTTCGGGGATTATGTGATGAGTTGTCTCGACTCTCCATGTCCCAACCTCCGAAATGGAGCTTGTCTCTTGGATCTCTTCTCTACAACTCTTCGACAATGTGACCACCGGTGGTGACCAAGTGCTTATCCATACAACGCTTTCGCAATTTCGCATTTTGACACTTCGGGACTCCTGTGATGAAGAGTCTCGACACTTGACTCCTCCAACTCTTGGTATCCAAAACTCCGGTCGATGTGCATGTTTCGGGATTTTCGGCATTTCACATTTCGGCACTTCGAGACTCCTGTGATGAAGAGTCTAGACTCTTGACTCCTCCAACTCCCGGTATCCGAAACTCTGGTTGATGTGTCTGTTTCAGGATTTTCAGCATTTCGCATTTCGGCACTTCGGGACTCCTGTGATGAAGAGTCTCGACTCTTGACTCCTCCAACTCCTAGTATCCAAAACTCCAGTTGATGTGACTGTTTCAGGATTTTTGGCATTTCGCATTTTTTCACTTCAGGACTCCTGTGATGAAAAGTATCGACTCTTGACTCCTCCAACTCTCGGTATCCGGAACTCCGAAATGGAGTCTTTGTTTCTGATACTCGAAATGGAATTTAGCTTCTGATCTTTCCATGCAATCATCATTGTGCTGTTGGTCGTGATCTTTTCCATCAATGACAAACACACATACATTGCATTCTATGTGCACCTTTGCACTATCTCTTCTAGTCTTCACGAGCTTGCTCTGCTGCGTCTTCCAAAAATACTTCTGGTGCCCGCCTGGCACATTATACCTATACTCAAGCCATCATCGCTGCTATACTTTCCATCAATGACAAGCATACGCTGCCTGTAAAACATGCCAAACAATCTCCCAATTTGGCATTGATGGCAACAAAGGCACCCAAACCTGTTCTTTTCTCCCCCTTTGACATCAATGTCAAAGAAAACACGCTCCCCCTAAGCTGTTGTAGTATTTTTCAGAGGTATCAGATATTCAATCAATACAAACTCCCCCTAATAGGATGGACTCTCTTAGGTGTGAGACGGGATTACACCTAGCTTCTGTCGGAGATATTCAAATGGTGTCTTGGCTAGGGGTTTAGTAAAGATGTCTGCAATTTGTTCTATGGTTGGAATGTAATGGACCTGAACAATCTGATTGGTGACATGCTCTCTCAGAAAATGGTATTTTATGGGAATATGCTTGGTCTTGGAGTGGAATACAGGATTCTTGGACACATTGATGGCACTAGTGTTATCACAATGAATTGGGATCGGTGCATCGTATTTTACCTCCAAGTCTGCAAGTATCTGAATCATCCATAATACCTGAGTGCAATAGGTAGCAGTTGCAATGTACTCTACCTCTGTAGTTGATAAAGAAATGGAACCTTGTTTTTTACTCAACCATGCTACTAGAGAATCTCCTAAGAAGAAAGCACCTCCACTCGTGCTTTTCATTTCATCCATGCAGTTAGCCCAATCAGCATCTGAGTAGACTGATAATTGAAAATTCTGATTCTTAGGATACCATAGGCCATAGTTCATTGTTTCTTTCAAATATCTGAATATTCTTTTGATAGCTAGAAAATGACTCTGTTTAGGTGCAAACTGATATCTTCCTACCATTCCAACAACATGCATTATGTCTGGGCGAGATGTTGTGATGTACAGCAGGCTGCCTATCATTGACCTATATGAACTTTGATCAACATCAGGTGAGTCATCATCCTTGCCTAATTTTCATCCAGTAACCATAGGTGTGCCCACAGGTTTAGAATCTTCCATTTGAAACCTTTTCAACACTTCTCTTAGATATTTTTCTTGAGAAATGAACATCCCTTCAAACCTCTGAGTAATTTGCAAACCAAGAAAAAATGACAGTTCACCTATCATAGACATTTCAAACTCAGACTCCATGGCAGAAGCAAACCATTGTACCAATGAATCCTTATTACATCTGAAGATGATGTCATCTACATAGACCAACACGATGAGAAAATCATTATCCTTTGTTTTGATATATAGATTGTTTTCAACTGTACCTCTCTTGAACCCTTTGTCTTTGAGATACCTATCCAGTCTGTGATACCAGGCACGAGGGGCTTGTTTTAACCCATATAAAGATTTCTTCATCTTGCATACTAAGTCAGGGTTATCAGACAGTTTGAAACCCTCTAGTTGTTCCATATAAAATTCTTCATTTAAATATTCATTTAGAAAAGTTGACTTCACGTCCATTTGATAGACTTTAAACCTTTTATGACAAGCATAGGAAAGAAATATTCTGATAGCTTCTAATCTTGCTATGGGTGCAAATGTTTCATCAAAATCCAATCCGTCTATTTGAGCATAGCCTTTACAGACCAATCTTGCTTTGCTCCTGACAACTTGTCCTTGCTCATTCAACTTATTCTTAAAGATCCATTTGGAACCAATGATATTTTTACCTTCAGGTCTATGAACCATCTCTCGCGTATCATTTTTCTCAATCTGATCAAGTTCATCATTCATTGCTTTAACCCAATGGTCATCTTTGCTAGCTTCATTAAAATTCTTGGGTTCCAGCATGGATATGAAATCTATATGCGATTGTTCGGTGTTTTTTATTATCTTTCTCCTGGTTTGTACACCTTTGTCTTTTTCACCAATTATCTTACTTGCAGGATGATTCTTTTGAGTGATTCTGGAGGAGGAATTTGAAGTTGTCTGTTGATTTGAGTCTGTCTGAGTATCTGTGTCTTCATCTGATTTAGAGTCTTCATTTTCTGATTCTTGGACCTGTTCATCTTCAGCTTCAGCTGTGTCCTTTGTAGAAGACTCATTATTGTACACCTCTCTTGCTAGGATTCCTTCATCAACTTTTACATCAATACAGTCAACAATTTTATGCAGCCTCTTATTATAGCATCTGTATCCTTTACTTTTTGTAGCATACCCTAAGAAGATACCTTCATCATCCCTGTCATCATATTTGCCAAGGTTCTCATCATTATTCTTTATGTAACATTTACTCCCAAAGACTTTGAAGTGTTTGATTGAAGCAGGTCTCCCATACCACAGTTCATA
>ML810355.1:317344-358127 GCA_009831015.1 Picea engelmannii
ACCACAGTTCATAAGGTGTCTTGTCACTTTGTGGTCTGAGGTGGGCTTTGTTAAGAACATGGACTGCTGTGTGTATTGCTTCTACCCAATAGGTTTGACCAATTTTCTTCTCATTCATCATTGACCTGGCCATTTGCTACACTGTTATGTTTTGCCTCTCAACTACTCCATTTTGTTGTGGAGTTATTGGGATTGTGTATTCTCTCTTGATCCCATGCTTATCACATAATTCCTTGAAATCACTTGACATAAATTCTCTTCCTCTATCTGATCTTACTAACTTTAACCTCTTCCCTGTTTGATTCTCAGTTAAAGCCTTAATTTTTTTAAACTTCTCAAATGCTTCAGCTTTTTCCTTGAGAAAGGAAACCCAAGTAATTCTGGATTAATCATCAATAATCAGCATGAAGTAGTTTTCTTTCACAGTGCCTTCCTGTCTTGATGGTCCACATAAATCCATATGAACTAGTTGGAGTGGTTTCTATGTTGAAGTAGACCTCTTGGACTTAAACTGTGTCCTCGTTATCTTTCCTACTTGGCAGGGTTTACACACAGAATCTTGTGGCTTTGACATTCTCGGAAGATATTTTATTGCCTCAAGATTTTTGAGCTTGATTAAGTGGTCAAAGTTTAGATGTCCAAGTCTCATATGCCATAACCATCTTTCATCATGTTTTCTTAGATGACACTCTTCTCTATCTTCTTTCATCACATATACATTATTTTATGTCCTTATGCATTTGGCCACCACTTGTCCTGAGTTTACAGACTTTATCTTGTAGTCCTTGGATGTGAACATCACTTCACATCCTTTGTCACACATTTGACTTACACTGAGAAGATTATGTTTCAGCCCATCTACAAGCAGAACATCTTGGGCTTTTCTTTTTCCATTACTTAAACTCACCATCCCTTTACCCTTTATTTTACCTGGAGCATCATTTCCAAAGGTTACGTTTCCTGATTTGCTTTCACTTAGAGATAGAAACTTACCTTTGTCTCCCGTCATATGTTTGGAGCATCCACTATCTATATACCAAGGGTTTGTTTGTCTTTGAGCTGACAACACTAATCCACACTTATCACTTTCTTTCTTCTTCCAAACCTTGACATTTTCAGCAGGGGAATTCAAATCTAGTTCATAGTTACTTAAGCGACAGTCAACATATTTATGTCCATAGTTATGACAGATGTAACATTCTGGTTCGTCGAATAAAGGATAATAACAATTGTTATGCTTAACCTGTGTCCTTTTCCCATCCATCAAGTGATTTGCAATCTATGGTGGTTTGTTACTTGGCTATCCCATTCTTTGTTGTGGCAGATATCTATACCTTGAATGTATTGATTGCTCATAATTTAATTTTAAAGAACAGTTTACAGCTTTATGACCAAAGTTGGAACAAAAGAAACAATATCCATAGAAAAAATGTTGGTACCTGGAGAAAGTTTGTCTTCTTTAAGGAGGTTGATTTATTTCATGCCGATAATTTCTCTAATCTACAGATTCGGTTCTGGTACTTTTTCTTTCATTCCTTCTTGGTAGTTGATTTTCTTTCTTTGTTTCTGCAGAGTGACTATTGTCAATGTTTGAGGATTTAACAAACTTGATAGGTTCTTTGTTTCTTGGCTGACCACTACTTGATATCTCTTCATAACCCAAACCAGTTTTTAGCTTTGGATTCCCTTGTTGATTCAGAATGGTGGCTAATCCTTCTGAGGCTTTGATACTTGATAGATTCTGATGATACAAGACTTGAAACCTCTCCAACTCTTTCCTAGTTTTCACTACTTCTTCTTCCAGAGCTTTACATCTTGCCTTCTTTTCTGATAACTATTGTTTCAGAATGTCCTCGATTTACTTTGCCTCTTCTAATTCCACTTTTAGAAGGGAAAAGTCTTCATCAGGTTGTTTACTGTCTTTCTCGAACGATATCAGTAATTGTTTTTTCTTTCTGTTCTTAATTTTGAGTCTGTCAATCTCTTCCAGTGCACTGATCAGTTCTCCTTCCATATCAACCACAGCTTCTTCTTCATTAGCCTCACTTCCTATGCTTTTATTATCATATTCCTCTTTGGCCATAAGTATGAAGTCATTTAGTTTATCTTCAATAGAGGAGTCATTGTCTTCATCATCTAAAGGATCATCATCATTGTTTACACAAAGACTTTTCTTCTTAAAAGTATTATCTTTAAAGAAATTTATGTGTTTGTGCTTCTCCTCATCATCACATGTCTAATCATTTCTTTTGTGAGGACATTTATTTGCAAAATGACCTATATTACCATAGTTGAAACATTTGAAAGGAAGTTTACCTTTTTATTTTCCTGATCCCTTCTTCAGTCTCTTCACAAATTTTGCTTCAATTTCATCAGGCTTAGAATCCTCATTCTTGTCTACCTTAAATGATTCTTATCTGGAGGTGGGTTTATCTTTAACTATTCTCATTTCATATGTAGTCAATGTTCCTAGAAATTGATCAAACTCTAAGGTTTTTAGATCATTAAGTTCTTCTACAGCAGAGACCTTCGGGTTGAACCTATCTGGTAGAGATCTCAAAATTTTATGAACTAAAGAAGGTTCCTCAATTTTTTCACCAAGTGCTTTCATTGCATTTACCAGTTCTTCAACTCTCAAAAGTATTTTCCAACAATTTCATCTTCTTTCATCTTCATCTATTCAAATTTTACTCTGTAGGTTTGAAGCTTGGCATCCTTTACCTTCTCATTACCTTCATAACTTCTAATGAGTTTGTCCCACATTTCTTTGGAAGTTCCTAGGTGCATAACTTTTATGTTCTTCTACCTTTTATGCTCTGTGCGCCATGTCCCTTACACTTTATGTTCTTCTACCTTTTATGCTCTGTGCGCCATGTCCCTTCAATGCACCATTTCTCTTCTATGCATTTCGGTTGCTGCACTCTACCTCCTTCTACGCACATAAATCCCTCTCAATAGAAACCCCCATCTCTTCTTTTTTCTGCATATTTATACTATCTATGCACCTTCTTCGTCCTCCATGCATAGTGCCTCTGCATCCTCTTCAATGTGCCACCGTTCTGTTCATCAGGTTGTTCACTACCAATTCAATTTTCACTCTGCTTCACTCACTCAAGAATCAATACACTCTCTTTGTTCTGCATGTTCTACTCGTGTCGAGTCCTCTACCTCATCATCATCGCAATTCCTCATCTTTTATGGCGGTTATGCCCATGCGTTCATCATCACTGGGTGTTATGCTGAGATTCCTTAGCCTCTCTAGCAGTCGAGACTCTTTGTCTTATCTGTCACACTCGAGCTCATCCTCTCTATTGTAGTTACAGGCTTCAATGCTCTTCCATCTATCAATCACCTCTATGAACAGTCTTCATTCCACTGACAGATTCCTTGAGACTCTTCAGTTTCTCTGGCGATCACCCTGAAGTCTCTTCGAGTCCTCTGGCAGAAACAATCAGTCGTTTCTAGAAGGCACACTATGAACCTCCAAAAACCGCTTCAGCAATTGAATCGTCATTGATCGATTAACTGTGAAGAGAAACAGTATCCCTTTGATCATATTCTCAAATAACCTGCACCGTTGGATCATAAATGATGGGTCTCGCGCTTATTTTGTCATTTCACAATTCGGCATTTCGACATTTCGGCATTCCTGTGGTGAGGCATCTCGTCTCTCCAAGTCGCGATCTCGGAAATGGAGATTAGCTTCGTGCTACCTCCTCCCTTGAGTCTTCGTCTATGTGACCATAGGTTATGACCAGCGGCCAATTCTGAACACGCATTTCGCATTTCATGTTTCGGGGATTCTGTGATGAGTCGTCTCAACTCTCCATGTCCCAACCTCCGAAATGGATCTTGTCTCTTGGATCTCTTCTCTACAACTCTTCGACGATGTGACCACTGGCGGTGACCAAGCGCTTATCCATACAACACTTTCACAATTTCTCATTTCGGCACTTCAGGACTCATGTAATGAAGAGTCTCGACTCTTAACTCCTCCAACTCCTAGTATTCGAAACTCCGGTCGATGTGCCTATTTCAAGATTTTCGGTGTTTCACATTTCGGCACTTCGGGACTCCTGTGATGAAGAGTCTCGACTCTTGACTCCTCCAACTCCCGGTATCCGAAACTCCGGTTGATGTGTCTGTTTCGGGATTTTCGGCGTTTTGCATTTTGGCACTTCGGGACTCCTGTGATGAAGAGTCTCGACTCTTGACTCCTCCAAATCCCGATATCTGAAATTCCGGTTGATGTGCCTGTTTCAGGATTTTCGGCGTTTTGCATTTTGGCACTTCAGGACTCCTGTGATGAAGAGTCTCGACTCTTGACTCCTCCAACTCCCAGTATCTGAAACTCCGAAATGGATTCTTTGTTTTTGATACCCGAAATGGAATTTAGCTTCTGATTTTTCCATGTGATCATCGTTGTGCTGTTGGTCATGATCTTTGTCATCAATGACAAACACACATACACTGCATTCTACGTGCACCTCTACACTATCTCTTCTGGTCTTCACGAGCTTGCTTTGTTGCGTCTTCCCAAAATACTTCTGGTGCCCGCCTGGCACATTATACTTGTACTCAAGCCATCATCACTATTGTACTTGCCATCAATGACAAGCATACACTGCCTGTAAAACATGCCAACAATGTGTGCACTGCTAATGAAAAAAAGTATGAGTTGATTATCCATATAAATGGAAGAAAAATGACCTAAATTTTAAAAATACCATGCAAATGTTATAGTTCACTTAGTACACCTACAAGAAATGGTGAAATCCATTTCTTATTCTTAAAGTTAAACAATAAAAATGATAACAAATGTATGCAGTCTTTAGCACCTCCCTATAAATAGTGCAAAAAAATGGTAATGGGCCAAAGAATAGCAATAAAAATCTTGCAATCCTCATCTCACAACTTTAAATGTCAACCTCATTTTTGTACAAGCTTGAGAGGTGATGTGCACTAGATGTGAAAACTCCATACACATGTATTTATCTAAAAAGGAAAACAATGTCTATCCAAGAAAGGTTAATTTAATACGGAATATGCACTAATAATAAAACTAAAACTATAGAAGGAAAAGATAAAATCCAACTAAAAAGGAAGATAAAAAACACTTAAAAGGAAGGCTATAAACTAATTGAAAGGAAATATGCAAAACCAAATTTAAGGGTTCTAAAGTCTAGGACTCTAGGAAACCAATGGAGCTCTAAAATATGTGAAGAAGGATGTGATAAAACCCCTAATAAAAAATATTGTCAGTAATAACAGATCTGTTATATTAATAACATCCAAGTGAAGCATACATAATAAGTGTAATGGCACAACCCTCAACTTATCATAGCCACATATCTATCAAATATGAAATCTGAGTACAGAAAAAACCATATTTATTGCATGAACAACTCCTTGGTACATCATAAAATAAAATTGACAAGAAAGAGTGGAAGAGGGATGCTAAAACCATTTAAACCCTCTCTCTGACAGTGAACATATTACTAATCAACAATAGAAGAATCCTCTTACAAAAGAAATGAAAAAAACAAAATGCAATGGTGACCTTACAAATATACCATCTTTGTGAGAGTGAATGAGGAAGATGGTAGTCCCAAAAGATTTATCCTGCTAGCTGAAACAATCAAGTATACCCACTCTTATACTCCTCCAAGAATCACACCCTTGGAGATGAACTCCATCCTTCTTTTATAGATGAATCCCTCAACTACCTCCATAATAAAATATTCAAGAAAAAATTGGACATATTTCCTCAGGTGAAGCACCTCATATAAAAACACAAATCTAATATGGCTTCCTCTTATTGGGAAAAATTATCCTTGAGAAGGTGAATGATTCCAAGTGTTTACATATGATCCTACAATGTCCTGCAAATAAAATCACATGAAGGAATTCATCACACAATGATAACTTTATTCAATAAAACCCTCCTCAAGGATCTCCAATTATCTCCTTTAGCTTTGTAATCTATGCTAGCTTCCGCCTACATTGTCATTAAAAATTTTACTTATGGAGAGAACTTCTCATCTCAACAAATCATGATCACTACATTCCAACAACTAAAACAATATACATTGTGGGGATATCTTGAACCTATGAAAGTGTTGTTGACACTATAGGTATGGCTTTCTCATTATAAATACTATTGGGTTGTGGTGAGTATGGATGTTATAGACCTTAAAAATGAGTATTGATAAAGATTCCTCTTTCAAGGTAAAGATAAATATGATATCTTTTAACAAGTCCTTTTGAATTACTTTTAGACGGATATGTATGAGTTCTCAATAAATTTTCACATGAGTGTATGTTAGTCTCAAGGTGCATAACATTGTTAAACATTTGGGATGGACTAGCAAAACTTTCTTTCCCTAAGTAGAAGAGAAAAATTAGACTTTTGGAAGCAACAAAATCCACCTTGGCAATAAATTTATAAGTTTTGATATTATACAAATCCCCACACCTCTTATTGAAGTAATATATCATGCTTTCACCGTTTCTTATTCTTAAATATTTAAACTTTGTCAAGCAGTATTGGTGGTGCTTCAAAATTTTGTGTGGGAATGCAAGAAAATAAAGATTGCAACCAAACATAGCCACACTTTAAACGTGACTTCTTTTCATTTTCGCACACCATTCTTGTTGTTTAAATATGGGAGAATAAAGGCATGGAAAATGACATGGTTTTAACCACATATGGTATTAATTCACCTAAGGGGAGCCTTGTTTCCCAGCAACGAGATCCTAAGATGAAGCAAACTCCATTTCCCAGTACTTATGTTGATATAACCACTGGCAATGAGTGCAGAGTTACCTCTTTCAATTATCTGAATTTTTCTCAAAAGACAGAAAAACCAAAGAATTCATGGGCTATTAAAATAATTGTTGTTTTTAGGCATTCAGATTCCACTTTAAAAGAATATATTCAAAGTAATATTTCATGTGGAATATATAACAAAGGACCTAAACCAAATAATGAAGGTTCTGAAAATTCAAATGTTGAGTTTAGTGATGAATTATTGATTAAGAGGGTCGATAGAGGCTATAAGAATATTGTAGGTGAAGGAGTAACTGGAAATGCAGTTTTGGATGCACAAAATTTGTTCCCACAAAGTTCAAATGCCTCTCATAAACTTCACAATAATCTATGCACTCTGAAAAGAATACGGATTCAATATATATCAACTAGAATTGCAAATAATATGAGATAGAATGTTAGATAAAACTTTGCAATTTTTCACTTGTATCCAAGTCTAAGGGTCTTGATATATTAATGCTCTTAGAGATGATTTTGTGACTAATATTATTTTCAACCTAACACTGTTCTCACAATGATGCCAATGTTAAAACTAGGGTTTTAACTACATTTCACAAAGGATTACTGATTTCACAAAGAGAGAGGATAGGCATTATAAAGTTTCGGGTCATCTCCACAGGTTTGTCCAGATAGGGGCGCTCCTTTACTTCTGTCAATGTCCAATCGAAATCTTGGACCAAATATCTCCACTCCTCTACCTATATCAAATGGGTTTTTTCTCCTCTTCCTCTATCGGATAGAGTTTTTATCTTTGAACTTACCTAATTAGGGTGATCTCATTGAAGAGAGGTCACATGGCATTTACTCCATGAACAAATTGTGCATCCTTGTAAGAGCACCCTAGGAAGCGAAAGCGATGTATGGTCAGGAATATCCCTCCAGATTGATTCAAGGAAGGTTAAACTTGGTAAACAAAGTAAACTGGATCTAGATAAAATATAATTGGCTCCAAAACGAGTGTTGAAAGTGGATCTGGAACCGAAAAGAATATAGAACTATCTCCTGTGCGGCGCTAATGAGATTTTCTGCCATACCAAATATATATGCTCCTGTTGTGTGTTTTCTATTTTCCACCTCACAGATCCAAGATAGTAGATGGCCAGCGCCCAATTTTCTTTGTAATGAATGGGCGCAGGCAGATTAGTTTGTCATTTGTGTTTTTTTTTTTTGTTTTTTTTAATGTTTTATTATTATTATTTGTTAATTTAATTAATATATATATATATATATTAATTAAATTCATCATAATAGAAATTTTAATTATTATTTTTTGTTAATTTGAATTAATATATATTTTAATTTAGAAATTTTGCAAGTTTGGGGATGGGGTTATTAGAGGTTATAGGTGTTATATTTTATTGGGTTAGTAAGGGATTATCATGGGTATGGGTTATATCATTTATGAATACAAGTTATAAGGATTGTATGGGTTAATAGGTGTTATATATTATGAAGGTTGGTGTTGATAAGTTAAAGCAGTAAAGTTATATGTGTTATTGTTGTTAAGGGTAATGGGTTATAAGGGTTGATAATGATAAGGATTATAGGATTTAGGGATGATTGAGGTCAGTTTTAATGTGGGTTAAGGTTGGTAGTGATAGGTCAAAGGGGTGAAGGGTATATATGTTATAGGTGTTAAGGATAAGGGTTTACAACAATTAAGAGAGATAAAATTTATAGGCTTTAGGGGTGATAAGGGTTAGGATTAATATAGGTTAACAACTGTAGTGGTTAAAATGTATATAGTTTATGGGTTATGAATTATATGTTATAGGGATTAAAGCATATATAAGTTATATATATGGATTATGGGTTAGGTGTTATGGAGGGTAAGGGATATATAGGTTAGGGGTTATACAAGTTCAAGGTCTTAAGGATTATACAAGTTTTGGGTTTAGGGGTTATCGTTTAGAGGTCAGTTGTTAACATGGATACAATTTAGGAGTTACCACGGATAGGACTTATATGGTTCAGGGGTGAAAGGAGTTAGAAGGGTAAGAAATTATAAATCTTAGGGTGATAGGTTATAGGGGTCAATATTATATGCATTATGGGGATTAGGGGTTATAGAGTTATGGATCAAAGGGTAAAGGAATCCAGTGTTATTTTAGTTAGATGCAATAGAAGGTATAAGTATTAGAGATTAGATGTATTTATAGATACCAAGGGTTCTATTAGTTGTTAATGGAATAGGGGTTATTGATATTATAGATGGTAGGGGATAGGGAGGTTATATTAGGGTTTATAAGCTTAAGAGGGTTATAAATGTTAGGGGTTATATGTTAACAATTACATAAGGGTTTTGTTTATAAGAGTCTTAGTGGAAACCTATTTGAACATATACAATTTCTAGTTTTAAGTTTGTTTTAAATTGATGTTATGTAACTATTGTGGATTATAAGGTACATGTATGTTCTATGTATGAAGGTAAGGCATATTAGTTCTCAATTTTCTTGTGTAGAGTGTTAACAAAGGGAGGTCTTGTGTTAGACAATTTTAAAATCCATGTGTAGACATAGTCAAACACCAAACTTTAGGTATACTAGGAAGGTTTAAATAGGATTTATATCCACCACCCATTATTCGTATAATTGTGTCTTGGTTCCTAGCAGTGTTAAAATTTTGTGTTCAATTTGAATATTTTTTCCTATATTGAAAATTTTTTGCATGTGGTTTTGGAGAGGAACCTGTCAACTAACTTGGAGTAAATTGCCAACCCATAAATTTTACAAGTTAGATAACTATCTACCCATCATTTTCTCCTTATAAGGATAATTTTATAAACTAACTCTTATATGCATATATATACATATAAATTTTTAATGATTTTATTTGTTTTATGTCTTTCTCCTCATAAGTGACCCACATAAAGTCATAAAACAAGGAAAAAGAATCACACACCCACATATAATTTTAATTTTGATTTTACATGTCTAATTATTTTTAAAATTTCTAGTGTTTTGAAAGTTAAAAATGAAATTAATTCATTTTCTTGCAAAACACTTTCTGGGTTGGAAGAAGCAGAAGTTGAAACTTCAAATATTGGGGACCTGTGTACTTAAAGAAGGGATGATATCAATTTCAACGATGAAAAAAATAGAGGGAGAAAAGTGTCTATAATACACCAGTTCAAATAAAAGAAAAACCATTTCCATGTAGATTTATATGAACTTTTTTTCTTATGAATGAATCAATTAATTTTGAGAGCCCAACATGTAAAGGGAGAAAAGTGTATAATGTATCACCGAAGAGATTTTGTAGTGTAAAGTTCAAATAAAAGAAAAATCATTTGAAATAATTGACATGGGGCATAGTAGGTGGTACCATAGAGGGTAACCTTATGTTATATAATTTATATTTGGTGCTCATGCATCATGTGTGAGGGCTTGAGACACCACATACTAGAAAAAATACAAATAATATTTGTCTTATGAAGATATGGTTATACTATCCATTTTGAGGTTTGGCATAGAGTTTGTTCTTTTAGACTACATTCCATTGCACCATATAAGCCCTACATAAGGAATCATTGTTCTAACACAAATATATTTGAACCCAAAATCCGAAGGCATCCTTTGACACCACCCAAAAAATTTGCCATGACGTTGGATTTTACCTTTAAAAATTGTAATTTTCTTGTTTTTTTTTTCAAATTATCCCCGATGGTCATCATGCACTAAGATATAAGAGATAAAAAGGTCAGCAGAGGTGGATGGATGGTAAATTCGTTCTTGCAACGAAGGTCAGGTCTTGTGCTCAAACCCAAGCAAGGACGTGGTCTAGTCATGGAAAGATTAACTGGGCCAAGCCCACTTACCTTTTATGTTATATTTACTTGGGTAGGAAAACTCGAATAATAACTTGGAGCTCTGAACTTCTCGGACCAACTGGAAGCTAGGGTTTTTTACAGTCACGGTCATAAAAGAGGGCAGCATGAGCACCAAAGAGGAGGGTAAGGGTACGCCCTCATATAAATAAGTAGTGGTAGATAGAGGGAAAGGGGAAAGGGGTATATTTTTCAAGGCACCAGTGACAGGCACCTCGAGATCTGACCCTGGAATAGGTCAGGAAAGGAACAAGGGGAAAAGTGAATGCATGGAAGAGGAAGCCAGATAAAATCAGAACGTGACGCAAGACACAACGAAGACTAACCAGGCAGAAGGGCGCAACCCATGCAAACCCAAATCATCACTGATACCAAAGGTGATACTAGAGGATCCACAAATGCAACTCTATAGGGATCAGATGAAGGCGCATGCACTAATTTGCAAATTTATGGGCTTGTAGCCCACCAAGAGAGCGTTACGCAATTGGATCAAATATCACTAGAAGCCAAATGGGGAAGTGGAGCTCCATCTGGGCTCGAAAGGTTTCTTCACAATAGTCTTCATAAACCTAGAGGATAGAGATAGAGTATTTGAAGGAGGGCCATACTTCCATGCATTAGCAGGACTGTACATGCAGCCATGGAAGGAGAATTTCTCCCCAGAAAAAGAGACCTTCAAAAAGGTACCGGTCTGGCTGAGACTCTACTCCCTAACATTAGAATAATGGTTACCCTCTACTTTTGAAGCAATAGGAAATAAACTGGGGAAATACATAAAGACCGCAGAAGCCACCCTGAAGGGGAGATACACATCTTACGCAAGAATATGTACAGATATGGATGTGTCGGGATCACTCCCAGAAGCCATAAGCCTCGAATTAAGGGATGAGGAATGGATCCAAAACATAGATTATGAACAGATCCCCTTCTGATGTAGAAGGTGCCATGAACATGGTCACTTGATCAGGGAATTCCCACTTGATAAAAAATAGGAAATGGGAAACCCCAAACCACAACAGGATGAGGATGGGTTTGTTAAACCAAACCCCAGAAGCAGAGCCAACAAAAATTAGAGAAAATCCCAAGTAGGAAATAACCCAGAGGTTTGGATTACCCCGGAAGGAAGGGATAAAACCAATCAAGGGGAAGAAGCCAAGAAGGATACAGAAAAAGTTCAGGAAGTTAGAGAACAAACACCAAATGAGCTCACCGACCGGCCAAATAATCAGAAGGAACAAGGAAGTTGTGCAACTCTGATGGAGAGAGAAATCAGAGATGACAACACCCCCATGCAATACATAGAGGGAGAGGCAGAAATGACACCAATCGAAGTAGGCACAGAAGACCTGAAACTCAAAGACTTGGTGGAAAGGGAAGGGATAGATCTCATGAACATACTTGAGAAATGGAAAAGACAGGGAGTGGACAATGTACCAACATAGCAACTTGACCGCATCCATTACTTGTTCCTCCTAAGGGAGGAAGCCAAAGCTAGAGGCCTAAAGTGTAAACATGGGGAGATTGGGAACCTAGGAGTCAAATCCAACGAGGTACAACCACAGCTCTCACCCAAGCAGATGCGGAGGAAAAAAGGCAAGAAATCCAATAGTGGATCCCTACAGGATCTTGGAGCACTACTGATAAACTCGGGTAAGATCAAAAAACTCTTCCCCAACTCCCCCCTGCAAGTTTAAATGAAGGTTATAACTTGGAATATAAGAGGCCTAAACATCCCAAGAAAGAAACGAATCCTTAGAAGTAGACTAAAATAGGAACAACCGGATCTCTGATTTATTCAAGAGAACAAGTGTAATACATACAGAATGGAAACAATCAGTCAACAACAATGGCACAAGTACAAGATGGTGGCTATTGGTGGCCACCAAATGGTAGGAGGTATCCTCACCCTGTGGAACCCACAAGTACTAAGCATATTAGCAGTCAAAGCGACAAGGAAAACCCTTACGTTCTGCATGCAACTCATTGGGAACACAGAGGTGATTTTATGTACTAATGTCTATGGACCCCAAGTGTCAGAGGAGAGGAGAGGAATGCTAAGAGACCTAGATGATCTTTAAAACTAAGCCAACAATCTTCATTGGATCCTAGCCAGGTATTTCAACATCATCACGTCACTTGCAGAGAAAAAAGGAGGTACAAGAAGATTGGATAGAGATGCAGAGGAGTTCTCAAAATTCATAGACACAGTGGAGATGGTAGATCTGAAAAGCCAATAATGACCAGTTCACCTGGAACAATAAGTGAATGAGCCAGCACCAGGTAGCAATAAGACTCGAGAGATTCCTAGTGTCAGAGTCAATCATTATGCAGGGGCTAACCTTAGACTGCAACATCCTTCCATGGGGGGTATCTAATCATTGACCAGTGCAACTGGAAGTAGGCTTCCATACCACACCAAAGAACAGACCTTTCATACTTGAGAAATTATGGATGGAACACTCGACTTGCAAGGAAAGAATCAAACAGTGGTGGTGTGAGGAGCAACCAGATCAAGGGACAAGGATGTTCAAACTCTACAAAAAACTAAAACATATCAAATATAGGATCAAGGAGTGGAACAAGGACACTTTTGGGAATATAAACCAAGAGAAGAACAACATTGAAGAAAAAATGAAAAATCTCCAGGAAACCTGCATTTCATAGGGCTACAATGAAGAGCGGAAAAAGGAGGAGATCCAGATGACCCAAGAATGGGATGAACGGTGCCAGCAAGAAGAAACTCTCTGGCGACAAAATTATTGGATCAGATGGCTAAAGGAAGGAGAAAGGAACACCCAGTTTTTTCATAGAACAACCATGGAAAGAAGAGCCCACAACAAAATCTTGAAGATTAGGGACCAGGATGGCATAGAAAGAGAGTCCCATAAGGACATCGAAACAACTTTGGTAAACCACTTCCAAGGGATATCCTAGGAACCCAACCAAGATAGAACAGATTCCATACAAAAGGTAATCCAGCATATCCCGCGTCTGGTAACAGATGAACAAAAAAACAACTTGAACAAGCCCATTGCGAAGGAGGAAATAGATCAATAACTCTAGGAAATGCCTAATGGAAAAGCCCCAAGCCCAGATGGTTTCACAGTGGAGTTCTTCAAAGCCTGCTGGGAAGTTGTCAAACATGATGTTTATAGGGTAGTGGAAGACTCTAGAAGTTCAACCTCCATTTTGAAAGCACTAAATGCTACAATGATTACACTCATCCCCAAAGAAAATGAAGCCAAAACCCCCGATCATTACAGACCTATAGCGTTGTGCAATGTGGTGTATAAGATAATTTCCAAGGTCATATCAAATAGATAGAAACCACTTTTACCCACACTGGTTTCACAAGAGTGGGAAGGTTTTGTGGAAGGTAGGAAAATAATGGACAATATTATCCATGCTCACGAACTTATCAACACCCTAAAGATTCAAAAAATAGGGGGAATGATAATACAACTAGACCTAGAAAAACCCTATGACAAAATCAGCTGGCACTATATGGTAAGGACCTTGGAAGCCTTCGGCTTCACCCAGCACTGGATCAGATGGATAATCAACCTATTATCCACAACAAGCTTCTCACTACTAGTAAATGGAGCCCCTGCCAAACCTTGCTGGCCCACGAGAGGCATCAGACAGAGAGACACGTTGTCCCCATTCCTTTTCATATTAATGATGAAAGGACTTAGTCGAAGCATAAAAAGCGCAACCGTAATAGTGGAAATAAAAGGTATCAAACCCTACGAGAATTGCCAAACTTCTACACACAAATAATTCATGGATGATACCTTACTTCATGGCATGCCCACAGTCAAGGAAGCAAAATCCTACAAATGAATCTTAGATGATTTGGGGAAGCCTCGGGGGCAGAGATAAACCAGTCCAAATCTATGATCTTCTTCTTTAATACCAACCCTGCTATCCAAAGGAATTTGACCAACATCTTGGGCTTTGAACGCAAAGCCCTCCCAACAAATTACTTGGGCATCCCCCTGACAGAAAAATCCTACAAGCTATCAACTTGGGAAGGAATAGTCAACAAGATACAAAACCAGGTAAAAAAATTGGACATACAGATCCCTCAACCTAGCCGAAAGACTTATCCTAACCAAGTCGGTTTTGCAGGCTATCCCAACCTTCATGATGTTAGTTTTCCCAGTTCCTAAGGGGATTCTACAAAAAATAAGAACCATACAAAGGGAATTCCTATGGTGAGGAGAAGAAAAAACCAAAAAATGGGCACTGGTGGCTTGGGAGAAGTTTTGTAAACCAAAAAGAAAAGGAGGACTGGCTACACGACCCGCAAGTGACCAATGATGCCAATAGGGAGAAACTCCAGTGGCATTAGGTCAAAGAAATGACCACGCCATGGTTCAACCTATGGAAGGAAAAGTATGCCCCGGACATTTGTGACCAGGACAAAATCCTCTTTAGAGGCACCAAAGAGGGTTTTGCCATCTAGAACTTAGCCTGGCGCAAAAAGACCTGGGTCCAGACATACAGATTTTGGGAAATAAGGAATGGCAGAACCACCTGATTCTGGGAGGATGCCTAGCAACAGGAACCTAGAATGGAAAAATCGTGTCGGGAGTCACTCCAACAGGAGACGATGGCACAAGGCAAAACCCGAGTCTACCATTATTGGAAACAAGAAACATATCACAATAAATGGATAATCTGGAGACTAGAGACCAAACCGCAGCAACAGTTAAAGAGGTGGAGGAGGAATTGAGGAGATGAGAAATTGCAGTCACGGACGAAGAAGACCAGCTGAGATGGGGGCACAAAGAAGGCGGGGAATTCAATCTGAAAGAAGTACGCCACTACATAGAGAACCGGGACCAAGAAGACTCGATGCATCAATGGGATAAGCTTTGGAATGACCCCCATTGGCCAAAAATAAAAATATTTCAGTGGCTAATACTACACAACCGAATCCTAACTTGGGAAAACCTAAAGAAGAGAGGTTTCATAGGCCCTTCAAGATGTCACCTATGTGAAGAAAAGGAGGAGACAACGAACCATATCCTGGATGAATGTCCCTACACAGCAGAAGTCTGGGACTAGGAGGCAGGCATTTTCCGATAGTCTAATAAGATCAAAGGTAATATTTCTACAACTATAAACACATGGAAGGAAAACTACAGCAAAAACGAAGAGGTGAATCTCTATTGGACCCTCATTCCTAGCATGTTCATTTGGGCAATATGGAAGGAACAGAATCGACGCATCTTCAGGAACCAAAGATGGACAGCAGGAAAGATCAAGGAAACAATAATAGCCATGACAAGAGAAATGGTACAGAGCCACAACTACCAGACAGGAGGAGCGCAACTCACAGATCAGGATCTCAGAATTCTAGAGGCGTTTCAACTGAAAGGAGGACATAACCCCAATCAGGTAAGATGATTTCTACAATTACAAATAGGTGAGTGCAACTGGAAACCTCCACCAGAGGGCTCCCTCAATATAAATTTCGACGAGGCGTCGAAAGGTAACCTAGGACAGACAAGTATGGGGGGAGTAATTAGGGACAGTCAAGGAAACATTATCAGATTGTACACTAGGAGTCTGGGGAACTCAACCAACAATGCTACGGAATTTGGAGCCCTAGAGACCGGCCTTGATATACTACATCAGGAAGGGATGACCAATGTAATAGTGGAAGGAGATTCAATGTTGGTCATCAACACAGTAAGGAAACTCCAAAACAGCGTGAGATAGGGAAAATTCAGAGGCACTGGTGCTTGGTGTACTCCCTGCAAAAAATATAGGAGCATTTGCAGATGGGGATCATAGTGGAGTTGCACTAGGTCCGAAGGTCAGCAAATGGACTAGCGGATAGAATTGATAATGAAGGGGTTGACAAGTATGGATCTGAACTAGATTCCACATGGAGTAACATCCCAAATGGCCAGTTTCAGACGAACTGCACCCAACTAGTGGCAAAGGACTATGACGACAACCGAAGTACAGACGACCACATTGAGGCTGGAGGCACAAAATTAATTGAAGGGCAAGCAGAATCTAGGCAGAATCTGATAGGCCACCATTTGAACATGAGTTACAATGCAGATCATGGTCACACCACAAGAGGCAATATGACACCACGGTCTAGTCAACAAAATGAAGTATAGGGGTTGGTCATGGGAGAGCGGAAAGGGTAATCCACAGGCGGAAAAGGATGAAGATCAAAAGGATAGCTCTAGGGAAGGAATGAGGACACCTCATCCATGCACAGGTCCCGTGGGAGGAAATGATTGGCATACAACATTCAAGGCGAAGGATTGGTGCAGGGATGACAACAAGTTTCCCAAGCACACACACTCTGAAACAGTGAAAAAGGACTAAAAGGTACGCCTTTACAGGAGAACTATGATTACCAGGATAAGATCACATCTTGGAAAACACCTTAAAAGAAGAAGCATCATGGATAGCTACAGACCAACGAGTAGCAATTTCAGAGACCAAGAAGGGGCAAATAGAAGTGGAGGATGAAGTCAAGATAGAATCCAATGCATTCAAACAAATATGGTAACAAGTAAGAATACCCAGAGTAAGAGGAGTCCTCTGGGGGAGGAACCTCCAACAAGCACCCGGAAGATCACTAGAATGGAACATGCAGCCAGGGAGGCCAAAGGAACCTTTCTTGAGTAGGTCGATACAAATGGAAAAGAGGTCATCGACAGGTGGGAGAAGGAATTCAAAACCAAGCGTCATGGCAAAGCCTGGGTGGAACTCATCCGAGAAGCAGACGAGATAAGGGGCACAGGGGCCACAAAGCCCAGGAAAACCCTCTACCAAAAAATGGTGGAGGAAGCCTGGAGTACAAAAATGTTGAAAAGTAAGCTGAGAGCGACAAGAATGAGACCAGTAGGGTGGAAAACCATTGCCACAAGAAGGATCTCACCAAAATTTTGAACCGCCTCAGCAACCTAGAGGCTAGCGCAAGAAGAATAGAAGAGGACCAGAGGAACCAAAGTGAAAAAGTGGAACGAATGGCTCGACAATTCCAACTTTACCTTCGCTATGCCCACCACATGGACATCACTCCAACAGATCAACTTGGAACACCAACCTGCATTAGAAAGTTGTGCACGGTGGAGCAAAAAAAGGAGAACGAGGCAAGAAAGGATGGAGATGAAATCCATCCAATCCTCTTGGACTAGAGCAGCCTCAACCCAAGTTCATTTTTTTATCAGTATATGAGCAACCCCTGTTATAAGTTCTTATTTTTATGTATATGTTATGGTATAAGTTTTTGTTTTCAAACGATTTTTCGGAGACTGGGTCGGTTTACTAGGGTGGCAGCCCAGCCCTCCCCTCGCTTATGTAGTCAGCGCAACTTCAGGACCCCTAATGTGGTTTCTTTTTTGGCAGATCAGGGGATACCCCTCTGTCCCTTTTTGTAACATAATTTTTTCAGTAATATAGAATCTCAACTCACTTACAAAAAATATATATATAAGAGATAAGAATATTGAAAGCTACCAATATCCTACCAAAAAAACATTCCTTGGAGAGATAAGAGTCATGAAAGCTATCAAGATCCTACCAATCAAATGATGCTTGGGCCATAAGAGATTTTCAAAGTTCATTTGCAAGCTAAGTCAGTTCAGAATTTGCATGTCACATAACACTATCATTAAATAGTCAAATTGTTACATTTCATTGCCATGCATCATGTGTGAGGGCTTGAGCCACCACAAAGGAAACATACAAAGAATATTTGTTTTGTGAACAAGATATGGTACTATCCATTTTAAAGTTTGGCATAGATATTGTTCTTATAGACTACACTACATTGCACCATATAAGCCCTACATAATCCCTACACTCCTTTCAAAACATGTAACACCATTCAAAGACACATGCACAACCTCTAAGCCCCATTCACAGGTCACTATTTCCCATGTCTAGTCCAATGTAACAATGATGACATTTATGATGATGATGACATTTATTGATCATTCCAGGTATATTTCTCATTCATGAGGCCAAAATCATATCATCTCATGTAGTGGTTAAATTGTATAGAGGTTATGGGTTACGAATTATATGTTATAGGGATTACAGGATATATAAGTTATATATATGGATTATGGGTTAGGTGTTATGGAGGTTAAGGGATATATAGGTTAGGGTTTATACAAGTTCAGGGTCCTAAGGATTATGCAAGTTTAATTGGGTTTAGGGGTTATGGTTTAGAGGTTAGCTGCTAACATGGATATAGTTTAGGGGTTACCACTACTATGATTTATATAGGTCAAGGGTGACAGGAGTTAGAAGAGTAATAAATTATAAAGGTTAGGGTGATAGGTTATAGGGGTCAATATTATATGAATTATGGGGCGATAAGGTTATCAAGGTGAGGAATTATGAGGGTTAATGGTGATAGGTTGTTGGGGTGAATGTTACACTCATTATGGGGTTGTGGGGTTATATTATTTAGGGTTTACAAGTTTTGGGGTAAGAGGTTATACGAGTTGGGCATCCTATTTGTCAGGTGTAGAGTTTATAAAGTTTGAGGGTTATAGAGTTTAGGGATTATTAATAATAATGGTTATATGGGTTAAGAGTCATAGGGTTTAAGGATTAGGATATAAGAGTTCAAGGTTATATTAGGAATGATAAGTGTTTGGGGGTAGCGGTTGAGGGTTATAATGTTTATGGATTAACTTTTATAGGTGTTATAAGTTTTAGGGATTAGGAATTGTAGTGGTTATATCTTATATTATGGGTTATAATGTAATCTGGAAGTGGTTATTTGTGTTGGGTTTCATATGGGTTAGGAATGAGATGGGTTATAGGGTTATGGATCAAAGGGTATAGGAATCTAGTGTTATTTTAGTTAGATGCAATATAAGGTGTAAGGATTAGAGATTAGACGTATTTATAGATACCAAGGGTTCTATTAGTTTTTAATGGGATAGGGGTTAGTTGGATTATAGATGGTAGGGGATAGGGAGGTTATATTAGGGTTTATAATCTTAAGAGGTTTATAAATGTTAGGGGTTATATGTTAACAATTACATAAGGGTTTGGTTTATAAGAGTCTTAGTGGAAACATATTTGAACATGTACAATTTCTAGTTTTAAGGTTGTTTTACATTGATGTTATGTAACTATTAAGGTGGATTATAAGGTACGTGTATGTTCTATGTATGAAGGTAAGGCATATCAGTTCTTAGTTTCCTTGTGTAGAGTGTTAACAAAGGTAGGTATTGTGTTAGACAACTTTAAAAGCCATGTGTAGACATAGACAAACACCAAACTTTGGGTATACTAGGAAGGTTTAAATAGGAGTTATATCCACCACCTATTATCCTTATAATTATTTCTTGGTTCCTAGTGTTGAGTTGTGAAAAAGGTACAAATATCCTCCTTATTTCCAAGGTTTATGATATAATATTGATTGACTTTTCTGTTAATTAGGAATAATTAGGATAGAAAATGATTAAAATGTCTTCTAGAAATATTATTGAGTAATATTAGATAAATTCTAAAATTCAGTTGGAATTGTTTGATTTTATTGCAGGAATCGATGAATATTGTTAAACCCAAGATAGCTAAGGAGATTTTGAAGATGTGTAGGCTATTGAAGGTTGAAGACATTAGGCGCAAACCAATTTTGAGGGAGATTGATTCTCTATTTTGTAAACTTTATAAATAGTAAAAACGATCATGAGGATCCCTCGATCCTCAGGATAGCTTAATTTACCCATATCATTGTAATATATAGAGGGTAATGAATCCTAGAAAGGATCATCTAATAATTTTATCCAAGCATTCAGAATTCGGAATTGCTCTGCAAAAGAAGTCTTTTGTAAATGTTGTACCAGTCATGGAATTAATAGAATCTTTTGGCGTTTTCACCATTCTTGCATACTGAGTTTCTAGTAGCAGTGCTTCTGAGGACTGAGGGCCCAGTATGAAGGAGTTACTCTTTCAATCTGTAATTGTATCAGTTTGATTTGTGTTCTGTGATTTAAATATCTTTTGCAACAGTTAAGATAAATGCATGAGTGTGTTGATGTTTTTATATTGTTTGCTTACAGAAGATAGATGTTTCATTTGAATGTTATCAATTGTTGTTCCAGTTTCCATTGTTGTAGTTTACTGCTTGACAGTTCCTCTCATTTTTATACACGTTGTTCCTTTCACTTAAATTAGCATTTGTTGTTCCTTTTGATTAGATTACATTTGTTGTTCCTTTTCACAAATATAGTAATTTGTTGTTTCTTTTCTTTTCCAGCAAGTTAACTGATAGTTGATAGATTAGTTCTGCAAGTATTTTCCTATATTAGATTATTAATTTTTAGTATATGAATTCAACAGATTAGTTAATTCCTTTAATTCACAGCATGTTATTAATCAGATTTCAATTTTTTTAAGTAAGATCTTAGTTTCAGAATATTTAATGAACATGTGAGGAACTTGATTGCCGATAAACTCATATTTTCTTTTACTACACGATTTTAGCCTCTACAACTATCCGCATAGACTTTGTTGATATTCTTGAAATAAAAGATGAATCCTCAAGTTGATAAATTAATGTTAAACTAAGGTTGTTTTTAGGACATCTTTAGAGCCCAACATTTTGGCGTCGTTGTCGGGGAGAGTAACAAAGATAGCATAGATTGTGTCTCTGAAGGATGAGGTATTGAAAATGGAAGGTAAGAATCTACGTAGGAAATAATTAAAATGCTTATGCCAGTGACTACCTTCAGTTGATGCATAGAGGTCACATAGGTACTTAGAATTTTGTGTGAAGTGTGTATGAATAAGACGAAAGAACCTACCCCCACCAAAAACTACAAAATCTCAGGGCCCGGTGGCCCCTGGAAGAAGCACTTTCATAGACGAAATCACCTGAAAAGATGAATCTCAAGCCTCGGTTGGACCTCGAAAAGGATCCACCTGAATCCCTCAAGCAAAAAATTCACCAATTGTAGCTCATGCTGAGGTTCATAGCAAAACTGAAGGGACTGAGCAAAGTTTTCAAAACATAGATAATTCACCTCTCATCCCTTTAGACGAGGGAAACTCTTGTAATCTGGAAGAAGGAGAAGGGGATACCAACGGGGTTGCTAAGGAAAACCCATCACCACCACCTGATCATGGATCTCCTGTGATAGGAGAAAGTATACTTGAAATCCCATATAGAGGTAGTGTGATTAAATCCCCTAGGGGATCAAGTAATCAATCACCCTGAATAGAGAACCCAGGCCAAGAAATTCCTGAAGATTATTGGCATATTTTCGACCAAATGGTGCAACCAAATCAACCACAAGCCCAGACTTCCACTTTGGAATATTCAATACATGATCCAATTTCTAATGCCCCCATGAAAGCAATCCCCTTATAGAATCTTCCAACCTTTCATGGATTAATTTCAGAGGACCCTGATGCATTCTTATTCGAATTTGATGTCCTATGTAGAGGTTATGAATACACCTCTGAACCCCAAAAACTGAATCTGTTCCCTTCCACCTTGAAAGGAGCGGCTTTGCGTTGGTTTACTGGATTGGGAGGAGGAATTATAAATTCATGGGATGAAATGAAACAAGCCTTCTGGACAAAATATCAGGATTATTTTAGAACCAAGGATCTAAAATATGAAATATTTCAAATGAATACAAAGGAAAATGAGACATTAGAAGAATATGTTGAAAGTTTCCAATACAATTTGCAAAGATCTCCTTATGGTACATTACCAGGTGAGGTACTCAAACCCACTTTCATAAAAGGAATGAAGGATGAATGGGTAGAAACATTGAATTTAATGGGGAAGGGTGATATTTATCAAGAAATGTATGATAACATTGTCCAATTGTGCTTTAGGTTCTTGCGTGGAAGTACATGGACCAGATCAGGGATGCGAGCTCCCCTCACAAGAAATATCAATATTACCAGCGGGGGTGTTACCCAAGAAGAAGTCGGTAATCTCTTAGAAAATTTCAAAACTGACATTTTGAGCACTTTGACTACATAATTGGATGTCATCTTGTAGGCTAAATAGAAGAAAGCAGAAGTAGAACAGACCTTGGCCATATTTTTCCACCAATGTAGAAAGAAACATGGTCCGAGGGAATTCCCTTTGGATGTGGTTTGGGTTTGCGCCATTTGTGCCAAAGATCATGCAACGGATCAATGTCCATTGCTCTTAGGACTAAAATTTGTATTTAGAGAAGTAGAAGAGGAAACAGAACCATTATATGTGATGTCTCAACGTTGCCAATGGCAGGCCCGCCCTCCAGGTACACTACAAGATCCCTCTTATTTATTTTCTGGGAAATATAATCAACAACAAAATTCTGGAAACACATGGCAGGGCCAACCATTTGCTAACCCCACTTAGTAGTCCCAACAATATCCAGTTGCAATTCCCACTTGGCCAAATCAACTAGCTATAAATTCCAACTAGACTAACTCGCAATACCCTACCTCATCTTGGAAAAATTCAAACAATAGCCCATATCCTTCATAGTGGTCCAACATAGCTGTCCAAAACCCCAATTGAAACCAAAATCGGCAGTGTCCCATGGGAATGACCAATCAAACCATGGGGATGGCCCCTCAAACTCAACCTACTTTGCAATATCCACTCCAATTACCCAATAACCCTCAACCACAATTATGCCCTCAATTACCAGCTCAACCCCACCCAAATCCTAATAAAAGACCAGCCCAACTTGAGGAGATTATTGAGAATTTGGACAGGGAAATCAACTCTGTAGGGTGAAACGAACTCCATTTGAGGTCAGGGAACATAATTTCTCCTGAGGAAAGTAACATTCACCAAGAACAGGAGAATGAAAATAATATACAACCAACAATAACACCATCGAATTTGGTCATAACAGAAGAAACAGAGTAGGGAGGAAACACAGTCGAGTAACAGAATCCTAATGAGGATATAACTCCTCCTCCCCCATTCCCCAAAAGGTTGATGATAACAAAACTAGTTGTGTATCCTAATTTTGACATCGGATGGGAACTCGAGAATCTATATGTTAAGATCCCACTCATGCAGGCTCTACAAGAAATCCCAATTTATGGAAAGATAATTAAGGAATTATGTGGGAAGAAGCCTGTTAGGAAAGTTAAAAATGCATCATCAATCGTTCACATGGTAGGAGCCTTGTCTGATCTCATTCTAGGTAAACATGAACCAGTCAAATATGCAGACCCATGGAATCCCATAGTAACAGTTCAGATATAGGGCTATTCTTTTCCAAATACACTAGTGGATTTGGGGGAATCCATTAATATCTTGACCATCGAGACTTGCAACACCCTGGGTTTTGCCTCCTTTGAACCTACCCCAATTATGTTACAATTGGTTGATCGATCAGTGGTTAAACCAGTCGGCACATTATAGGATATAGCAATTTCAGTCGACTCTTGGGAATATCCAGTTGATTTCCTCATTATCAACCCAAGAAGTGGACTCGATGGACATCCATTAATACTGGGAAGACAATGGCTTGCAACAACAGATGCATACATAATATGTCACACAAGAAACATGACAAATGTTAGAGGAGGAGCTACAAAGAACCTCATCTTGTATCCTCCAACTAAACCAATCCCGTCTATCACACATCTACAATTTCCACCACCTAGATATCCAGAAAAAGATCTATGATCCCCTCTCACACTAGAAGAAGCTCTCAGACTCAAGAACCAACTAGAAGATGATGTGATCAATAGCTTCATTAACATCCCATCCATTATAAGTAACCCAACATGCCAAATGTTAAAAGTTGTTCTAGATAGTGAAGCACAGGGAGATCCGCTGGAAGAATTGATGGAACAACAGATCCCCACTACCATTGTCCATAACAGAAAATCAGTTGAGATTGCACCAAGGAGGTTTCTGAATATTAATGCTAATTTAAATGAAAAACAACAACACAAATTGATTCAGATCCTTTCCAAATATTAGCAAGCTTTTGCCTGGGAGTATCCTGACATGAAGGGCATTGATCTGCATGCCCGACCCATCCGACAGCCCCAAAGAATATTGAATCCTCACCTTAAGGATGTTGTTAAAGAAGAATTACAAAAATTGTTGGATGTATATTTTATATACACTATTTAAGACAGTCGGTGGGTTTCCCCATTAGTGATCGTTCCCAAGAAGAATGGGAAATGACAAATCTATGTAGACTACAAAGAAATCAACAAAGCTACCTAGAAGGACCACTCCCCCTTACCTTTTATTGATCAGGTCCTTGATACTTTAGCAAGGAAGAATTTTTTCTCCTTTCTAGATGGTTTTAGTGGCTATAATCAGATCCAGATTGCCCCGAAAGATCAAGATAAAACTACATTCACATGCCCCTGGGGTACCTTTGCATACAGAGTATTTCCCTTTGGATTATGTAATGCTCCAACCACATTCCAAAGGGCCATTCTGAGCATATTTTATGATCTGATTAATGAAGGTCTTGAAGTTTACATGGATGATTTCACCCCTTATGGCGACAACTTTGATCAAGCTCTAAGAAATCTGGAGAAGGTACTAGAACGATGCATTTCTACCAGGTTATGCTTGAGTCATGAAAAATGTCATATGATGATGACTGAAGGTGTGGTACTAGGGTATTATATTTCTGCAGATGTAATCAGGGTAGACCCAACAAAAATAGAGGTAATCCTTAATATTTCTACGCCATGTACACAAACTGAGGTACATAGTTTCCTTGGCGCTACAGGATACTATCACAGATTCATGGAAAAAAATTCAAAAATTGTTGCACCCTTACATGCTTTAACAGGTAATGCATAATTTCAGTGGTTTGATAAGTGTGATGTGGCATTCGTAGGACATAAAAAACTGATTTCAACAGCACCGGTGCTAAGAGGACCAAACTGGAAGATACCATTCCATATCTCTAAAGACACATCGGATAAATCCATAGGCATTGTCATTGGACAAGAAGAAGACAAGAAACCTTATGTTATTTATTTTATTAGCAAGAATCTTACTCCCACTGAATTAAATTACACAGTAATAGAAAAAGAATTTTTATTCGTTATACATGTTATTAATAAATTTTTCCACTATATAATGGGCTATCCACTTATTATGTATATTGATCATTTTGCTATTAAATATTTAGCTAAAAAAACAAATACTAATGGACGGGTCACTCCGTGGTTATTACTACTGCAAGAATTTAACATCACCATCAAGGATAGGCCCGAAAGAGAGAATCTTGTTGCAGATTTCTTGTCCCGCATACCCAAAACGGATGATTCTTTGACAGCTGAAGATCAGTTTCCAGATGAACACCTGTTCACTGTCACTATTAAGCCACCATGTTACGCTGGTGTGGTGAATTATCTGCCAGCTGGGAAACTACCAGCACACCTATCATCAACGGAAAGGAAATTGATCATTCAGTGCAGTGCACGATTCACCTGGATTGGTGGATATCTTTTCCACACAGGGGTTGACCTACAGATCCAAAGATGTGTAAGAGATGACAAAATTTATGACATACTGAAGGCAGGTCATGATGAGCCCTATGGCGGACATTTTGCAGACCACGGGACTAGGCATAATATTTTACAAATGGGCTATTATTGGCCCTCAATATTCAAAGATGCAAGGAAATATGTCCAAACCTGTGACAACTATCAAAGGATGGGTCGACCAGGCCAAGCTGATGAAATTCCCATGCAATTTCAAGTAGTTGCAAAACCTTTCGAGATATGGGCACTAGACTTTGTTGGCCCCTTCAACCCAAAATCAAACCAGAAGGCCTATATACTAGTTGCAACAGACAACCTGACCAAATGGGTAGAGGCAGAATCCTTATCAAGCGCAACAGAGGAAGCAGTCATTAAATTTATTTTCAAATTATTTGTACATTATGGATTACCCAGAGAAGTAATAACTGACGGAGGGTTGTAATTTATAGCCCATAAAATCATGACCACACTGAACAATTATCATATTAAACATAGAGTTACTTCCCCATATCACCCATGGGAAAATGGGAAAGTAGAAAGTACCAATAGAGTCTTGGAGGCAATTTTGACAAAAACAGTCTCAACAAACCATCAGAATTGGGCAACCGAGCTTCCAAATGCCTTATGGGCTTATCGCACAACGTGGCATAACACCACTGGCTACTCTCCTTATCATTTAGTCTATGGTAAAGAACCTATATTTCTAATTGAGTTTGAGATCAAGACCCTAAGGATGGCCCAAAATATTGGACTGGATCTTACAAAGGCACATAAACAGTGCCTACAGCAGCTCAATGAGTTGGACAAAGCATGTTTGTCTGCCATATAGCGCACATCTATTATTCAACAACAGAGAGCCAGTTGGCACGATAAACATATCAAGAAGAAATCCTTCCAGAAAGGTGATTGGGCGCTTATCTATGATTCCAGATTTCAGGATTTTCCTGGAAAATTACAGACAAGGTCACTTTAGTTACCATTGATGGGTGTGGTTCTCCTTTTCTGGTAAATGGACATCGTCTACGACTCTACCATCAGTCGCCTTCAAAAGAATCCTTCTGCCAAGAAGTAAGTAAGGACCCTACTGTTCAGATCCTAGTTGGATGGGAATGTAACCCAGTAGCTTCAACTTCATAAATGATTGCTTTTATCAGCACTGTGCATATTGTATATAGATTTCTTTATAGATTTGATTCAGTTTTTAGTTTCTACTTTTTAGGAAAGTCACTTGAGAGAATAAGAACTAGAAAAGATGATTGTAATGAATATAATTAGCACTCTTTTATGTTCCTTTCTCCTATCTCACTTTGTAAAAATCATCAAATATAAACCATGTTTTCACAGAATATGAATATGTCATGTTTCGCAGAAAAAAATCAGGCAATTGTAATAAATTAATGATGCTAACAAACCATCTAGTACTTTGATTGTTGAATAAACCTACTCATAAATATTGAATGAATTTAGTTTATGACTAATCAATCCTAGATTCACTTAAACAAAAATGTCTGCGAAAGGTTTACAATCACTTAATTAGATCTCTGCATGTGGTATCGAAGTTTACCTTAAATATGCCAAGTTTTAGTGTGTTCCTAGATCTCCTTTTCTAAACAACAAGGCTATCATTTTGGTTATATCCAATAACAAGGGAAAGTAACAATGTTATGATATGTGGAATATTTGTAAAAAAAACGTGAACAAATTTAAAATTATTCGAGATCTTTTTCTTCAAACGTTTTTGGTATGTCGACTTGAATTTCCCACAAAGTGATGATTGTTCATAATTATCATTAAGTTATTTTTGAAAGTAATTAATGATTGTTTTTCCCAGCGGAGGCGGCGGCACAGTCATTACACCTCACCTGAACTACCTGCCATTATTACACTCGTACATTTTGATGGTTGAGGTCGACCTTTCCATTTATGAGGAGGCAGATATTCTGCACATTTTCTGATAAATCATAATGATTGAAATAAATGGAAAACTCACATTTTTTTACACAGTGTTGTTCCATGATTTTGTTATTTCTGGTAATATTACTTCCAAAGCTGGTCGAACTAACCTACAGCAAGGAACGATATTCATCCTCATCTGCTCACAGAAAACATGGGTGGTCGTAGTGTGCACCGAGAGCCCACATTACTACAGGTAACTGAGCAGGAAAGAGAAATCTTACACCGTCTGGGATGGACAGAGTACTTCAACCGGTTGCAAGGATATGACACGAACATCACGCTCGAATTTTTCCAGAACTTGTAGGGAGGAGTCTCCATGGTCCGAGACATACGAATTATGGTCACTGAGGAAGTCATAGCATAGGTTACAGGCCTCCCCAACACAGGAATATTGTGGACCAGGAAGTATACAGTGCTCAAAGAGGCTGTGGAATCTTTTGTAGACCCCGAAGAAGAACTTGGTAAAAAGGGGAAGGGAATCAACCCCACCGCTCTCAACCAGCCATGGAGGGAGCTAGAAGGAATAATACAAAGGTATATCACCTGTGATGGAAGGTACGATGCAGTACGTCCACGCCACCTAAAATTGTTGGCAACGCTCAAACAAAGGTTAGTAATCAATTTACCATTTTTTCTAAATGCCATGTTACATTAAGTTGTTGCAAGAACTCAGAAGGTCAAAGATCTTGTCACTATAATTAGCCACCATGGACTCGTAAAACTGGTAGTAAACAGGGCCCTGAGCCAAACTCAAATAACCTGGGGTGATCTAATCGAGGCCAATAGGCCTCTACAAGTGGAACAACCCGAATTGCATCATGAAAACCCACCAAAGGGAATTGAGGCAACACATGAAGGGGGAGACACCACCCAAATGGAAGTTCCATTACCCCAGCCTAAAATCAAGATAGCCTGGGAAGGAAGAGATAGTACCCAAGTGGAATTTCCATTACCTCATCCGAATAATGAGGCAGACCCCATCCAACTGCAAAAAACTCAGACCTCACTGGTAGAAACTTCAAAGAAAAAGAGGAAAAGGACAATTGGTGTTCCTGAAAATTCTATTGTGGGAAGAAGAAGAAGCAAAAGGATAGCACAGCCTGGAGAAACACAGGAAATGGAACAAATAGAACATCTCTCACAAGAAAATATTCAGGAAATTGAACAGACTGAACAACACTTAGAGAGAAACACTCAGGAAAATACACAGCCATCACTTGAAAGTCTTACAGAACAGTTCCTCAAGGGTTATGAAATCGAGATGGATCAAGTTCTAGGGAATTCAGGGACATTAGTTACCAAAGACATAAGCAGACCTCAAGAACACCAAGCACTAGCTTCTTCTTCAAATCCTGGTGTGGACCTCCCTAACATAGAGACGTCGTTTCCCGAAGATATAGCACAGCCAAAACCTCACATTGATGTAGACAACCCTGTAGAACAGACCGAGCACATAGAAGAAAAAAGGGAACAATCATTAACTAACCAAGATGAGGAGAACCCTGACATTCCTCATAAACAAAAAACAGCAGGAAAAGGCTACAATAAAATCAGAAGATTGAAACAAGAAAACAAGTTGTTGAAAAAGAGGGTTAAAAAAATCAAAGTACTGAAACAGAAAGTTGGTAGAACCAAAGAAATAATTAAGGAATTGAGGAAACAATTGGAGAAAGATGATAAGGCCTACAAAAGGAAGAAATCCAAAAGGCCTAGAACACAAGGAAGGAACCCACTTCTTAGGAATATAGTCCATACAAGTTTTGTTGGAACACAAATAGAGTTGCAGACCCCTACAGAAACAGCAAAAATGGAAGCTCAAACAGAAATTCCAGCAGCAGAAGTAACAACTTCTCAACCTGAGGAAGTGATTCCCACATATTTTCCTGCTCCTTCGGAGACCATTGATGCAGAGACCCAGACAGATGTCCCAGCAATAGAAGAGACAGTCTTCCATACTGAGGAAGCATTTCAGTCTCCTGAACAGAGTGTTTTCAATAACAGGTTAGAGGCAAAGCTGGTGCAAGACCAACAAGCCCTGACTCAAACCAGAGATGAAATGGTAACCATGGCAGAGCATAAAAGAGTTTTTAAACAACTTAAATCCATGGTAGCAACAGAGAATGAGACTTATGCTGAGATAACTAGGGCTCAAGGGAAGACAAAGAAAATACAAGGCCAATTAGATAAACCTTTGGAGAAAATCAAGGAAATTTTATGTCTATGTTGATATAGTGGCCTGTAGGGCTCCTGCTACCAATTATGCTTTATTTTTATTGGAGCTTTATTTGTTGTTGAGGATAAAAGTTATAAGAGCAGGCAAACCATTTGAGTTCACCACTATTTCTGAGTTTGTTTCATGCTTTAGAGAACAAGAAGAAGGAGTGAAATACTTCTTGTGTGAGTTGTACCTCCACAACTTCATCGTGGGGGAGAACAGAACAGATAACCCTATTCCTTTCATTGGAGATATACAGTTTCAAGAATTCCTATATTTTGCCAAGAACCAAACGAGGTGGGCTAAAGCACACAAGGTTTTTATGAAAATGGAGACTGGATTGGACCTCTAGATCAGAGGAGAACCCCCTAAATCCTTTCCAACCATTATGCAGCACAGAACATTCATGAAGATGGAGGGGGTTGTAGACTCTTTAGATCCTATACACCAACAGGTTGTACGTTCAGGTATACCATATTTTAGGGAGCTCAAAGAAGAAGCTCTTGCTGCTTCCAAACTGAGATGGGATGCCTCCCCAAATGAAGTCAAGAGTAGGGAACCCTTTGGTTTCAAAAAACAATTTGCAGCTACCTTCAGAGTGGAAAGGTATACCAGAATGATCATGGATGAAGGACCTAACAGGATTGGGTGGAGATATAGTCCTCCTATTATTTGGTACCCTCCAGAAGGATGTCAGAGTGATTATCAGATTAATAGGAAGAGAGGAGAAGATGCTTTTGAATATCTCAAGATAAAGAATGGGTTCAGAAGACCTGGAGAAAAGACCTCTCCTCCCTTTAGCCTGACTGCTTTACATGTAAATTATTTGCTTGCATGAGGACTTGCAAGAAGGTAAGTTGGGGGGTATGTTGAGTTGTGAAAAGGGTACAAATATTCTCCTTATTTCCATGGTTTATGATATAATCTTGATTTACTTTTCTGTTAATTAGGAATAATTAGCATAGAAAATGATTAAAATGTCTTCTAGAAATATTATTGATTAATATTAGATAAATTCTAAAATTCGATTGGAATTTTTTTATTTTATTGCAGGAATGAATGAATATTATTAAACCCAAGATAGCTAATGATATTTTGAATATGTGTAGGCTATTGGAGGTTGAAGACATTAGGCCCAAAGCAGTTTCGAGGGAGATTTATTCTCTATTTTGTAAACTTTATAAATAGTAAAAGTGATCCTGAGGATATCTCGATCCTCGGGATAACTTAATTTACCCATATCATTGTAATATATAGAAGCTAATGAATCCTGGAAAGGATCATATAAGAATTTTATCCAAACATTTAGAATTCGGAATTGCTCTATGAAAGCAGTCTTTTGTAAATGTTGTACTAGTCATGGAATTAATAGAAGCTTTTGGCGTTTTCACCATTCTTGTATACTGAGTTTCTAGTAGAAGTTCTTCTGAGGACCGAGGGCCCAGTCTGAAGGCATTATTGTCTCAATATGTAATTGTATCAGTTTGATTTTCGTTCTGTGATTTAAATCTCTTTTGCAATTGTTAAGATAAATGCATGAGTGTGTTGATGTTTTTATATTGTTTTCTTACAAAAGATAGGTGTTTCATTTGAATGTTATCGATTATTGTTCCAGTTTCCATTGTTGTAGTTTACTTCTTGACAGTTCCTCTCATTTTCATATGCGTTGTTCCTTTCGCTTAAATTAGCATTTCTTGTTCCTTTCGATTAGATTACATTTGTTATTCCTTTCAATTAGATTGTGTTTGTTGTTCCTTTCGATTAAATTACATTTTTTGTTCCTTTTCACAGATATAGTAATTCGATGTTTCTTTTCCAACAAGTTGATTGATAGTTGATAGATTAGTTCTGCAAGTATTTTCCTAGAATAGATTATTGCTTTTTAGTAGATGAATTCAACAGATTAGTTAATTCCTTTAATTCACATCATGTTATTAATCACATTTCAATTCTGTTAAGTAAGATCTTAGTTTCAGAATATTTAATGAACATGTGAGGAACTTGATTGTCGATAAACTAAAATTTTCTTTAACTACATGATTTTAGCCTCTACAGCTATATGCATAGACTTTGTTGATATTCTTGAAATAAAAATGAATCCTCGAGTTGATAAATTAATGTTAAACTAAGGATGTTTTTAGGACATCTTTAGAGCCCAACACCTAGCAGTGTTAAAAAAAATTGTTCAATTTGAACATTTTTTCTTATATTGAAAATTGTTTGCATGTGGTTTTGGAGAGGAACTTGTCAACTAACTTGGAGTAAATTGTCAACCCATAAATTTTACAAGTTAAATAACTACCTACCCATCATTTTCTCCTTATAAGGATACATATAAATGTTTAATGATTTTCTTTGTTTTATGTCTTTGTCCTCATAAGTGACCCACATAAAGTCGTAAAACAAGGAAAAAGAATTACACATCCACATATAATTTTAATTTTAATTTTACATGTCCAATTCTTTTTAAAATTTCTAGTGTTTTGAAAGTTAAATATTAAATTAATTCATTTGCTTGCAAAACACTTTCTGGGTTGGAAGAAGCAAAAGTTCAAACTTCAAATATGGGGGACCCATGTACTTAAATAAGGGATGATATAAATTTCAACGATGAAAAAATAGAGGGAGAAAAGTGTCTATAATGCACGAGTTAAAATAAAAGAAAAACCATTTCCATGTAGATTTATATGAAATTTTTTTCTTATGAATGAATCAATTAACTTTGAGAGCCAAACATGTAAATGGATAAAAGTGTATAATGTATCACTAGAGAGATTTTGTAGTGAAAAGTCCAAATAAAAGAAAAACCATTTGAATTAATTGACATGGGGCATAGTAGGTGGTACCATAGAGGGTAATCTTATGTTATATATTTTATCTTTGGTGCTCATGCATCATGTGTGAGGGCTTGAGACACCACATACTAGACAACATACAACGAATCTTTGTATTATGAAAAAGATATGGTTATAATATCCATTTTGAGGTTTGGCATAGATATTGTTCTGATAGACTACACTCCATTGCACCATATAATCCTTACATAAGGAATCATTTTTCTAACACAACTACATTTGAACCCAAAATCTGAAGGCATCCTCTGATGCCACGCAAAAAATTGGCCTTGATGTCATATTTTACATTTTAAAAATTGTAATTTTCTTATTTTTTATCAAATTGTCCTTGGCGGTCGTCATGCGCTAAGAGATAAGAGATAAGAATATTGAAAGATACCAATATCCTACCAAAGAAACATTACTTAGAGAGATAAGAGTCTTGAAAGCTATCAAGATCCTACCAAACAAATGATGCGTAGTCCATAAGAGCTTTTCAAAGTTCATTTGCAAGCTAAGTCAGTTCAGAATTTTCAAGTGACATAACACTATCATTCAATAGTCAAATTGTTACATTTAATTGTCATGCATCGTATGTGAGAGCTTGAGCCACCACAAAGGAAACATACAAAGAATATTTTTCTTATGAAAAATATATGGTACTATCCATTTTGAGGTTTGGCATAGAGATTGTTATTATAGACTACACTACATTGCACAATACAAGCCCTACATAAGCCCTACACTCCTTGCAAACCATGTAACACCATTCAAAGATGCATTCATGACCTCTAAGCCCTATTCATAGGTCACTATTTCCCATGTCTAGTCCAATGTAACAATGATGAAATTTACGATGATGATGACATTTATTGATCATTCCAGGTATATTGCTCATTCATGAAGCCAAAAGCATATCAGTTCATGCATATTTAGACCTTATTGCAGCACAGATTTCATTAAGGTGTCTTATTTTAACTATGTATTTCTCCACAAGAAAGAGAGAGATTTAACCTATGGTAGTCAATTTTCTTTTAAAAGAGATTAAATACTGTTTATACTTGCATTTATAATGACCCAATTCTTCGGTGATGGGGGTTCATAACCATCTAACGCTTTAAATTGGGTAATTTTGCAGGTAGAGTAATACACAATATCATACTATATTTCGTTAGATGGAACCACCTCATCCATTTCCTTTGTGTATCCCATGTGTACATTTGAAGATACTTGCGACGAATTAGCTAAACTTAGAAACACCTCATCCATTTCCTTTGTTTATCCCATGTAAAGATTCTTGCGACAAATTAGCTATGTTATCTACGAAATTTTTTCTTCAATATTATAGCTAATTCATCGCAAGACTATTTACATTCTTCGCTCTTGCAATGATATCCTTTCCTTGTCTCTTGCCAACGAAAAAGTTTTCATAAGTGATGGGTACTAAATTATCCTTGATTATTATTATTGATTTTCTCCTCTACCTATTCTACTTCTTTTCACACCACCATATATATCAATATTTCTTGAAGGTTAAAAATATCAACATCAGCTTAGAAGAGAATCCAATATCATATTGCACTACTTCTATAGAGACTACTCTCTCTATATTTAACCAATTTGTGTACTTTGAAAGAAAAATACGGTTTATGGTTTACATGATGAATTGATGATGGAAGCAAGTGGGTGTGTGAGTAAAATTTGAGTCCATAAACCCTCCCATATTTTTAAAGCATGTCAATAGTCTATCCATGTCAAATTTCAGTGCATACAGAAAAATTTTGAAAAAGTTTCAATGTTGGCCCCATTCACAGGTCATTGTTTCCCATGTCCAGTCCTAGTACAATTTATGTTCTTTGTTCCTTTTAAAATTTGTTCGACGGTACACACGTCCCCGCATCTAGTACTGCAAGGGCATATTTTTATGGTGTTGATTAAGAAATGAATGAAAAAGAGAGATTGTTCATCACAAATACGACACACATACATTGTATATACATTAATGTAGAACCTGAAAGAAAAATGAAGAAAGGTTGATGCCAAATTAAAACTTGGGTCAACCAATTTGTGTACTTTGAAAGAAAATAGGGTTTATGGTTTACATGATGAATTGATGATGGAAACAAGTGGGTGTGTGAGTCAAATTTGAGTCCATAAACCCTCCCATATCGTTAAGGTATGTGAGTAGTCTATCCATGTGAAATTTCAGTGCATACATAAACAGTTTGAAACAAATTCAACATTGGCCCCATTCACAAGTCATTGTTTCCCATGTCTAGTCCTAGTACAATTTATGTTCTTTGTTCCTTTTAAAATTTCTTCGATGGTACACACATCCCCGCATCTAGTACTGCAAGGGCATATTTTTATGGTGTTGATTAAGAAATGAACAAAAAATATGGATTTTTCATCATAACTATGACACACATACATTGTATATACATTAATGTAGAACCTAAAAGAAAAATGAAGAAAGGATAATGCAAACTTAAAACTTGGGTCAACCAATTTGTGTAATTTGAAAGAAAAATAGGGTTTATGGTTTACATGATGAATTGATGATGGAAAAAAGTGGGTGTGTGAGTCAAATTTGAGTCCAGAAACCCTCCCATATCATTAAGGCATGTGAATAGTCTATCCATGTAAAATTACAGTGCATATAGAAACAGTTTGAAATAATTTCAACGTTGGCCCCATTCACAAGTCATTGTTGCCCATGTCTAGTCCTAGTACAATGTCTATTCATTGTTCCTTTTAAAATTTGTTTGACAAAACACACGTCCCTGCATCTAGTACTCCAAGGGAATATTTTTATGGTGTTGATTAAAAAATGAACGAAAAAGAGGGATTTTTCATCACAACTATAACACACATACATTGTATATACATTAATGTAGAACCTGAAAGTAAAATGAAGAAAGGTCGATGCAAACTTAAAAATTGTGTCAACCAATTTGTGTACTTTGAAAGAAAAATAGGGTTTATCGTTTACAGGAAGAATGGATGATGGAAATAAGTGGGTGTGTGAGTCAAATTTGAGTCTAGAAACCCTCCCATATCGTTAAGGCATGTGAATAGTCTATCCATGTGAAATTTCAGTGCATATAGAATCAATTTGAAAAAAATTCAACGTTGGCCCCATTCAGAGCTCATTGTTGTCGATGTCTAGTCCTAGTACATTTTTTGTTCGTTGTTCCTTTTAAAATTCGTTCGACAGTACACATGTCCCCGCATATAGTACTACAAGGGCATATTTTTATGGTGTTGATTAAGAAATGAACGAAAAAGAGGGATTTTTCATCACAACTATGACACACATACATTGTATATACATTAATGTAGAACTTGAAAGAAAAATGAAGAAATACTGATGCAAACTTAAAACTTGTGTCAACCAATTTGTGTACTTTGGAAGAAAAATAGGGTTTATGTTTTACATGATGGATTGATGATGGAAACAAGTGGGTGTGCTTTCAAATTTGAGTCCAAAAAACCTCCCATACCATTAAGGCATGCGAATAGACTATCCATGTCAAATTTTAGTGCATACAGAAATAGTTTGAAAAACTTTCAACGTTGGCCCCATTCACAGATCATTGTTGCCAATGTCTAGTCCTAGTACATTTTTTGTTTCTTGTTCCTTTTAAAATTCGTTCAATAGTACACACGTCCACACATTTAGTACTACAAGGGAATATTTTTATGGTGTTGATTAAGAAATGAAAGAAAAAGACGGATTTTTCATCACAACTATGACACACATACATTGTATATAGATTAATGTAGAACCTGAAATAAAAATGAAGAAAGGTTGATGCAAACTTAAAACTTGGGTCAACCAATTTCTGTACTTTGAAAGAAAAATAGGGTTTATAGTTTACATGATGAATTGGTTATGGAAACAAGTGGGTATGTGAGTCAAATTTGAGTCCAGAAACTCTCCCATATAGTTAAGGAATGTGAATAGTCTATCCTTGTCAATGCATACAGAAACAGTTTGAAAAAATTTCAATGTTAGCCCCATTCACAGGTCATTGTTTCCCATGTCTAGTCCTAGTACAATGTTTGTTCGTTGTTCCTTTTAAAATTCATTCGTAAACAAGTCCTTGCAGATAGTATTGTAAGGGCATATTTTTATGGTGTTGATTAAATAAGGAACGAACAAGAGGGATTTTTCATCACAACTATGACACACATACATTGTATATACATTAATGTAGAACCTGAAAGAAAAATGAAGAAAGGTTGATGCAAACTTAAAACTTGGGCCAACCAATTTGTTTACTTTGAAATAAAAATAGGGTTTATGGTTTACATGATGAATTGATTATGGAAACAAGTGGGTGTGTGAGTCAAAATTGAGTCCATAAACCCTCCCATATCGTTAAGGCATGTGAATAGTCTATCCATGTGAAATTTCAGTGCATACAGAAATAGTTTGAAAAAAATTCAATGTTGGCCCCATTCATAGGTCAATGTTGCCCATGTCTAGTCCTAATACAATTTATGTTCGTTGTTCCTTTTAAAATTCATTCCCCAGTACACATGTCCCTGCATCTAGTACTCCAAGGGAATATTTTTGTGGTTATGAGTAAACAATGAATGAAAAAGAGGGATTTTTCATCACAACTATGACATACATACATTGTATATACATTAATGTAGAACCTGAAATAAAAATGATGAAAGGTTGATGCAAACTTAGAACTTGTGTCAACCAATTTGTGTACTTTGAAAGAAAAATAGGGTTTATGGTTTACATGATGAATTGATGATGGAAACAAGTGGGTTTGTGAATCAAATTTGAGTCCAGAAACCCTCCCATATCGTTAAGGCATGTGAATAGTCTATCCATGTGAATTTTCAATGCATACAGAAACAATTTGAAAAAAAATCAACATTGTCCCCATTCACAGGTCATTGTTTCCCATGTCTAGTCCTAGTACAATTTATGTTTGTTGTTCCTTTTAAAATTCATTTGACAATACACACGTCCCCACATCTAGTACTGCAAGGGAATATTTTTATGGTGTTGATTAAGCAATGAACGAAAAAGAGGGATGTTTCATCAAAACTATGACACACATACATTCTATATACATTAATGTAGAACCTAAAAGAAAAATGAAGAAAGTTTGATGCAAACTTTAAACTTGTGTAAACCAATTTGTGTACTTTGAAAGAAAAATAGGGTTTATGGTTTACGTGATGAATTGATGATGGAAAAAAGTGGGTGTTTGAGTCAAATTTGAGTCCAGAAACCCTCCAATATCATTAAGGCATGTGAATAGTCTATCCATGTCAAATTTCAGTGCAAACAAAAACAGTTTGAAAAAATTTCAACATTGGCCCCATTCATGGGTCAGTGTTTCCCATGTCTAGTCCTATTACAATTTATGTTCATTGTTGCTTTTAAAATTTGTTCAAAAGTACACACGTCCCCGCATATAGTACTGCAAGGGAATATTTGTATAGTGTTGATTAAGCAATGAATTAAAAGGAGAGATTTTTCATCACAAATATGGCACCCATACATTGTATATACATTAATGTAGAACCTGAAAGAAAAATGAAGAAAGGTTGATGAAAAATTAAAACTTGGGTCAACCAATTTGTGTACTTTGAAAGAAAAATAGGGTTTATGGTTTACATGATGAATTGATGATGGAAAAAACTGGGTGTGTGAGTCAAATTTGAGTCCATAAACCCTCCCATATCATTAAGGCATGTGAGTAGTCTATCCATGTGAAATTTCAGTTCATACATAAATAGTTTGAAAAAAATTCAATGTTGGCCCCATTCACAGGTCATTGTTGCCCATGTCTAGTCCTAGTATAATGTATGTTCATTGTTCCTTTTAAAATTTGTTCGAAAGTACACATGCCCCCGCATATTGTACTACAAGGGCATATTTTTATGGTGTTGATTAAGCAATGAATGAAAAAGAGGGATTTTTCATCACAACTATGACACACATACATTGTATATACATTAATGTAGAATCTGAAAGAAAAATGAAGAAAGGTTGATGCAAACTTAAAACTTGCATCAACCAATTTGTGTAGTTTGAAAGAAAAATAGGGTTTATGGTTTACATGATGAATTGATGATGGAAACAATTGGGTGTGTGAGTCAAATTTCAGTCCATAAACCCTCCCATATTGTTAAGGCATGTGAATAGTATATCCAGGTAAAATTTCAGTGCATACAAAAACAATTTGAAAACATTTCAACACTGGCCCCAATCACAGGTCATTGTTGCCATGTCTAGTCCTAGTACAACATCTATTCGTTGTTCCTTTTAAAATTTGTTTAACAGTACACACATTCTCGCATCTACTACTACAAGGTCATATTTTTATGGTGTTTATTAAACAATGAACGAAAAAGAGGGATTTTTCATCGCAACTATGAAACACATACATTGTATATACATTAATGTAGAACCTGAAAGAAAAATGAAGAAAGGCTGATGCATACTTAAAAATTGTGTCAACCAACTTGTGTACTTTGAAATAAAAATAGGTTTTATGGTTTACATGATGAATTGATGATGGAAACAAGTGGGTGTGTGAGTCAAATTTGAGTCCAAAAACCCTCCCATATTGTTAAGGCATGTGAATAGTCTATCCATGTCAAATTTCAGTGCATACAGAAACAATTTCAAAAAATTTCAATGTTGGCCCCATTTACAGGTCATTGTTTCCCATGTCTAGTCCTAGTATAATTTATGTTTGTTTTTCCTTTTAAAATTCATTCGACAACACACACGTCCCCACATCTAGTACTGCAAGGGCATATTTTTATGGTGTTTATTAAGAAATGAATGAAAAGAGGGATTTTCCATCACAACTATGACACACATACATTGTATATACATTAATGTAGAACCTAAAAGAAAAATGAACAAAGGATGATGCAAACTTAAAACTTGGTTCAACCAATTTGTGTACCTTGAAATAAAAATAGGTTTTATGGTTTACCTGTTGAATTGATGATGAAAACAAGTCGACATGTGAGTCAAATTTGAGTCCAGAAACCCTCCCATATCATTAAGGCATGTGAATAGTCTATCCATGTGAAATTTTAGTGCATACAGAAACAGTTTGAAAAAAAATCAAGGTTGGCCCCATTCACAGGTCATTGTTGCACATGTCTAGTCCTAATACAATGTATGTTCATTGTTCCTTTTAAAATTCATTCAACAGTACACATGCCCCTGCATCTAGTACTTCAAGGGAATATTTATATGGTGTTGATTAAACAATGAATGAAAAAGAGGGATTTTTCATCACAACTATGACACACATACATTGTATATACATTAATATAGAACCTGAAATAAAAATGAAGAAATTCTGACGTAAACTTAAAACTTGTGTCAACCAATTTGAGTACTTTGAAAGAAAAATAGGGTTTATGGTTTACATGATGAATTGATTATGGAAACAAGTGGGTGTGTGAGTCAAATTTGAGTCCAGAAACCCTCCCATATCGTTAAGGCATGCGAATATTCTATCCAATTGAAATTTCAGTGCATACAGTAACTGTTTGAAAACATTTCAACTTTGGCCCCATTCACAGGTCATTGTTACCCATGTCTAGTCCTAGTACAATTTCCATTCATTTTT
>ML810355.1:358227-380071 GCA_009831015.1 Picea engelmannii
GGAACTCCGATTTCCCGATTGGCGATATGCCGACTCGCTCCTGATTTCCGACACCTGTCCCTCAGATGGACGGTCCCGATCCCTTCGGGATTTCGAGACTTTCGATCTCTCATTTCCTTCGACCTCAGGAACTCTGATTTCCCGATGTCCAATATGCTGACGATGCCTCTGCTGACGTCACACATGGTTTGACACGTGTTAGATCCTGCCACGTGTCACTCTGATTCGTGACTTACATGTGCATTAAGTGATGAATCTGCCTGACACCTGTCATTCCCTGGATGTGCCATGTGTCCCTTGCTGACGTGGTCTGCTGTCGTGAGTTGGATCAACGGTCCAGATGCAATCTTGGCTCAACGGCTGCGATTTCATCGCGAAATCGCATATCGCGATTTCGGAGTTTCTGTTGCAGTGTGTTCTTGACATATCAAAGTCCCGATCGCCGAATTTCCGATGACTTATCTCCCTCATATCTTTTGTAGATCTGACGGTTGTCGGCCTTTCAGGAAATTTGAAGGGAATCCAACGGTCACTGGATCTCTGTCTTCCTTCTTCTCTGTACTCTCTTGCTACGTGCATTTTATCCTTCATATCCTGCCATCTCCACTGTTGCCATAAATGACAACAACCATCAACACACATTCGTTGCTTGTTCAATATTTGCCAACACTAACTTTGGATTTTCTTCTTTTTCTAATAGATTCGTTACTTGGATGGCATAAAAGTGACATCCCTCTCTCATTCTTGAATTGCATTGTTGAAACTTGTCTAACTAATACAGGTTTTGGTATACCTTGGGCTGATCTAGTAGTGCCATAATCGTCTTTAAAGTTAAGTGTCTTTGTATAGAAATCTAGTACTTCTTTGTGCTTTTCCAACCAATCCATTCCAATAATCATATCATAAGATCCTAGTGGCAGGATGTTCAGATTTGTTCTTATGTTTTGGCCATCTAAGCTGAACTCGAAATCAGAAATAAAGTCAACTACTTTCCTTTTAGTTCCTATTGCTAGTTGTACCAGCGATGATTTTGCGTGCTTTAGTTTCTTAAGTTTATTTGACTCTACTACATCAGGAGTAATATAACTTAACGTAGCTCCAGGTTCAATTAAAAAAGAAATTCGAGTGTTATTGATTTTACCTTCTATTTCTACCACAGAGGATTGGTGGTCAGCTTGCCGACCATCTATGGCTGCATTTATCCGATGCAGTCTTCTGCCCATGTCACCCACCGTCGAGGCTTCCTACAAATTAAGAACAACAGTTCTGTTTGCTGAAATTACACATGGACCATTCCTCCGTAGATGAGGTTCTCCACATTCCCAACACTTTAGTGGTTCGTGGGGGCTGTCCCCAAACTTCTTCATTCCAAGATTTATCGGTTTACCGCTGCCTTGCATATTTAGATGGTTGGAGTGAAATTATTTTCTCGAAAATCCTTTTGCTGCGTTCTGATAAGGAGCTGGATGGTATCCCTTCTTCTGTTGGTTCATTCGATCTTGTTTCTTATCCTTCCAAGCTTTGGGAAACTCTGCCTATTGTTTGTACTGGTCGTAGCACATTCATGCTTTCCTAAATACTTCATTTAAGGACTTGGGATTGTCAAACTCAATTCTGTCCCTATAGGACTGTGGTAAACCACTTAAGAATCGCTGGATTTTTAGCTTATCCTCCCGGATGTAAGGTACAAACCTTAGTAATTCCAAGAATTTGTTTATAAGGTCCTCCATTGTCATTTTTCCAAGTCGTAACTCATAAAATTCTTTCGTTTTCCTTTCATAGTAGCTTCCATATAGGTACTGTTTCTTGAAATATTTCTTAAAGTCATACCATTCCATCTGTTTCTCCTTTAGGCCTTTGGCCAATTTCAGGTCTTGCCACCAAATGCTGGCCTTCCCTCTCAGATTGTAAATGGCCATTCTGACCTTCATATTTCTGGAATAATTATATATCTGGAAGTACGTTTTGATGTCCAATAACCATGCCTAAGCTTATTCTCCTATTCTGGATTCTCCATCAAAGGTAGTTGGTTTAATTTTCTTGAATTCTCCTTCAAGGTGGTCTACTTGTTTTCTCTTTCTGTCTGTTTTTGTTCTGTCCTTGGTTGAAGGTGTACCTTAAGATGAACTGTCTCCCTTTTCTGCTTCAGGCCCAGAGTTCTTAGAAGTCCTTTTGCTGACCTCTTCTTCATTGTTATGATCCTTAGGGATTTTCTTTGTCATTTTATTGTGCAACAAGACTTCATTTATCTCTTGTTTCTCATGCTGTTCTTTCTTCAGTTTTTCATTGTCGACTTTGAAGATTTGCAGCTCCACAAGAAGATTCCTCATTGTTTCCAACACTTTTTGATTGAGCTTCCGTCACTATTCTGTCTTGGATCTCTAGGAGGTCTCTGCTCCATATTTCCTTCCATTCTGATTTCTGCATCATCCTGAGCTGCCATAATTAACACAAAACAAAAAAGGGATTTCTGTTTGTAACAATAAAGGTTTATTAGTTTTGCATAACTTGAAATATATACTAAGTAACTAATGTGGCCCTGTTCAGGCTTAGTGTTGTAACTTTTTCTCTGATACCATATGTAATGTACCTCCAATTTTACATAACAACTTTTTTTCTTTTTTCTTTTGGTACAGTAATCCCGAGTTTTTCGTTTAATAAAATCGTAGAAAAGATACTTAAATTTTTTCTCTGATTAAAGCTTGATAAACTACTCTTAATCAGAGTAAAACCTTATGCTAGACTAACTTAACAACTTGTAAGAGAGGCTCCCAACGATTTCTAGTAGTTCTCCAACTCATATATTATTACATAGATATCAATACAATACATATATCCACCTATATTAGGATTCAAGTACATTAGGATTTGAGTTCTAAATTCCTTGTTAATATCGAGCTCTTTAGATTTTGCGTACAAGTTTTATACCATTGAGAATTAATATTAGGACTCCTACCTAACTGTATGTATATCAGAAGTTATACCCTTAACATAACATGTAGCATGAAATAGGTTAATGATATCATTGACAATGTCTAAGTCGCTTGAATGGATTTTCTTTAAGGCTCCGTCGTGGTTATAACACTTTTAGTTCCCCAAATTAAAGATTTGAAACCAGAACAATCCCACGCAATTCTATGCATAACCAATTTGTAATTAAGTCTCATCTCACCGATGGAGGTAATGGAGTGGTAACTAACTAGAAAAAAAAGGTTAGCAACTGGCTAGTTCTACTGGACAGTCCCGAAGTGACTGCTATTAAATTCACATCTTCATTGGTAAGGGAGAGAGATGTATCTGCCAGAAGGAGTTAAAGTTCTATCCCTGTGATTAAGTAGGGTCCTGTAAGTGCCAGTCCCAATAGCTCTCCCACCTTCCCTTTCCAATCCTGGTGTGCCACCTTTTCCCTAGCACATGGCTCGTACCTTCAATGTTTATTATGAGTAGTACTTGTCTCCTCTTAGGGTTAGGTGGTTCCTCTCTTGCCATTGTGACTCCGAAGGGGAGGGTTGTACATTATGTTTCCTTAACAGGGAAGGGATACCACCTTTACGGTCAAATCTTGGTGAAGTCGAGGACATCCAACGACTTCCTGGTAAGTTTCCAAGAGAGCTTTCATATCTCAAATTTTGAAACCAGAGTTCGGGGTTTGGTTAAGATGAAAGCTTTTACATCCTGTACCCCTTATTTTGATTTTAATGTCCCCCTTGTCTCCCAGTGATAATGTTCGAAGCCTACATATTTCTATTCTAGTACCTACTATAGATGAGGTTTTCCCATTGTATCCTTGATTCACTACTCTTTACCTCTTTAACCTATTGTTATACATCGCGGTCTGATGTTTGTGTTCTCGTGGGATTATTTCTGGGTTTGACCCTGTGGCTAGTAACTATGTTGAATGTATCTTAAAATAGTTTAGAGAAGTCCCTTACTACGCCATGTAAAGGTTTATAATGGGGTTAAGTCTTTCCTTTAACGTCCCCGTCCTTATCTATGACTGATACATACTGTTTGAAGTATGATAGTGTATTAACGAGGGGTCTATCTCTCGTTAAGTTAAAGTACCTTTCGCGAGAAATCTGTTGACTTTGTCTATGATTTTTTCCTTATGCTCTTCGATCTTTTCACAATAGGGGTTTATTAAGAAGGTGTAATCTGAAACTCACACTACTATTATTTTATTTTCAAGGTAGTTGATAAAGTTGTATAAATATGATTCTCTGTATTAATGATGGGACTCTGCTTGTTGCGAGGGTACCCATTAGAAGTTCCAGGGACCATCCTCCCCTTTGCCAAAGTCATTTATATAATAGGGCGCGACAACAGGTTGAATCCGGGGTTCAAATCCTAAGTTAAGTACCACCAGACATAGCGATGGTTATAAATTTACCTTTCAATCTATGTTTAAAGTCTTACTTTGTATTTTTACTAATATTTTTTAGTGATAAATACTTACAGGGCTTATGACCACCCAAGGTGCAGGTGTTGGGCCCTACCCGTCGTGCAAAAAGGTACCCGGGTTTCATGTAGTGGCTCTCACACTATCTCTTCAATTCCAAAGCATGGAGGCCGTGGTTCTGTTCGTAAATTTGTCTTGATATTAAGTAACGTTTCCCATGCTCCGATTTCCTGTATCAGATGTCTGAAGGTTAAACCTTGATTTGTTTTTTTCTATTGTTCCATTTAAGGGAGTGGGTGCAGTCATGTATGGTGTAGGGAAATAAACTGTTATTTAAATACCAGAATTGGCAAAACTAATTCCAAGCTTACTGTTAGAGGGAATTCTTTAATGTGTTATACTTATCATCAAAGGGAACATGTTGGTTTAAAGAAATGATTTAAGAAAATTATTCTCAGCATTCTGTTTGTTACCTCTGCAAATTAATGTACTCAAGAATCTCTATTTGAAAGCTACAGGAACCATCATTTCTTGATTTTACTATTATCTGTATGAATAATCTCTTGTTAATGCCGTTCTTTTCTTTTGAACTTATCCAATAGTGATCATTCAAGAAAGAGGGTTTCACATCTCTAGATTTCTAAGTTTGTCAATTCTTGTCCTTCTAACAATTTCATTTTCAGAATAGATTGGGTCCACTGTGTAATTTCCTAAATAGTCTTCCAGAAACTATGAATAATAAAGAGATTAAAGGATGTCTTACAATCTTACAATTGTTTTCCCGAAAGCATAGTAATACTACAATCATGAAATTTTAAGAACTTTTCTTTCTTTCAGCAAGCCTCTCAACAGAATCGAGTTGAAATATCCTACCTTTGTATAGACAATAGTTACAATTCCAAGTATATATAAGATGTTGTATATATTCTATTTGCGTCATGCGTTGATATTATATGAGTTCTAAATCATTATTTACTCTTCTATGGTAGGATACCAACATACATAACCTTTCATTCTTGTAATAGGAAATTCGTAGAATTATATCATCCGAAATTAGATTTCGGTTGACTTTTATCCCTTAGTTATGGTCATTCTCGTATACTTCATCGTTCTATTTCTATTCGAGTTTAGATATTGAGACAATTTCAAAACCAAAAATAAGGAGGGATCGAAGTGTAACACTAAACTGGGGAAATTTTTCCTACCTTTGTTTCTACCCATTCGATCCTTTTAGCTTTCAACTATCCAATACACACATTTATACTAGCTCTATTCTTTCAAGTTCAACTATATAGATAATTCTGCCTAGGGATTTAATTATGGAACTAGATGTATACCTGTAAATAGATCTGTTCTTTCCAGTTCATTGATACATATATAATTCTTCCTAAACAATTTAATTACAGAACTAGATGTATACCTGTAAATAGATATGTTCTTTCAGGTTTATTTATACATATATAATTTTTCCTAAAAAATTTAATTACAGAACTATATGTATACTGGTAAATAGATTTGTTCTTTAAAGTTCATTGATACATATATAATTCTACTTAATTTTTTAATTACAGGGGACATTTCCAGAATTAGGTCACCTGTTATAAATTTCTCACAAACGAGCATATTTCACCCATGGGAATTATTTCACTTTCGTATAAGAAGATACATTATCTCAAATATATATAATCATGAAAACATAGGAGGAAAGAATGACATATCTGAACCAGTTCGTGGGAAGACAAAGGGAACAACCACGTTCCTCCCAACCGTAGAATAAGGCAACCAAAATCACTTTCCCAGTGCACCCCCTAGCCTGACCATGAATCCATGAGGGCAAACTTGGAATCTCTTCTTCAACAATGTCTTCCTTTCACAACAGTCTCTTCATTGCCTCAGACTCAACAATTAGTGTTCGTAACAACAAGTACTCTCTATCCTTCTCTTTTCCCCAGCATACTCAGTAGCATCCTGCCTCCTCACATATGCTATTTATCAACCATATTCTTGCCTATGTTTTTTCCCTCCCTTGGGAAATTTCGCATCTTTCTAAATCCCTGATTTTCAGGGGTTGCCAATGGCCAAATCCCTAATTTTCCACTTGTAATAATCTGCCCAGAGGTAGTTCCAACATGTTCCCCACTCATGGAGTCATGGTCAGCTGAATTTAACATGGCTGTTCCATTTGTCCTCCTGCAATAAATAAAACAATATTCTGTTTATATACACGTGTCATGGTTAACTAGTTAACTGGGTCAAATCAGGGCTCTGCCCAACAATCATAATAATTAATTGCAATTTATTAAATATAAAATTCAGAATTCCCATAAATGGAAAATTTTCCAGATTCAAATTTACCAAAACGGAAATAATTCTCTAACAAATTTTAAATTTCAAAAATACTTTATTTTTGGGGATGTCACAAGAAGGACACAACTCTATGTAACGAGACCAACTTTCTTAGGCCATACTAGATCCCAATGCCCTCATAACAAACACAAGGATGTGATTTGTCCAAGGGTGACTATCTTGCTACCGATAAAACATAATGTATATCCCGTCCCCTCTTTTTGGAATATTTTATTTTTTGTCTTTTTCAAATTTTTAATGAGCTTGAAAAATGATAAAAGAATTATACTTTACAAAGGAGGAATGAGTGTCACAAACAAGAAAACTAGTTCCAAGCATGTGAAACTAGTTCCAAGCGTGTGGAACATACCGATGCTCAGTGAAAGGAGACATGTGTAGGTTAAGGGAACTTGGGAAAATTCCTCGAAGGGTCAAGATGTGAGATCATAAGGGCACAAAATCTACAAGGCTTGGACCTAAGGAATGCTAGGAAATCTACATACGATGCAATAATAGCGTGACACAACAAGACTCCTTCCATGTGAAGTTTTACAAGCCCAAGGAAGGTAAGCTCGATGGTTTTTCACGTTTAGAGAGTCTGAAAAATGCTAAAAGAAGACCCGAGAGTGAAATTTTTAATAAAGTTAGTCTCCAAAGTCTGAAAAAGAATAAAATCATACCACAGAGAACTCTTCTGGTCACTAGGCCAAAGTATTCCCTTTTCGTAATTAGTCTAGTCGGTCCAGAAAAGGGTTAAACTTATATCAAAATGACATCTCTTCAAAACCATTTTAATGAGTGTGACAAAGACAAGATCACTCAACTATATTTTCAATTTTAAGGAGTCTGAAAAGAGATTAATTATGGACTCACCACCTTTTTCGTAATTTAGTCTCTTGAGCTCAAAAACGTATAGAACATAACTTAGGAGAGCTCTCCTGAGGAGACATGTATCATGAGGCATACGTTTTTCCTAGGTAATCTATTGGTCGGAAAAGGGTTAAAATTATGTCAAATAGATATTCCTTCTGGACAAATTCACACTTGTGAAAGGAAAAAGGTCACTCGGCGATATTTTCATATTTAGAGAGTGTGAATATAGATTAACTATGGATTCCAAGGGGTTTCCTTTTTCGTAGATAATCTCCAAGGCCCGAAAAATAGATAAACCAAAACCAGGGATAATGGCCATTTTTCCCCCAAATTTAGTCCCTCAGGCTCAAAAAAGTGTTAAAATTATTCCTGAGAATACTCTCCTAGCGAACTGTAGCTCCTAGGGTGTAACTTTTTCGTAAAAATATCCATCCGGACCGAAAAACGGTAAAATATTGCTGGAAAGATGTGCCTTCAAATTTTAGTTTGATGAGTGTGAAGGGAAAGACGATCGCTCGACAACATTTTCAATTTTAGAGAGTCTGAAAAGGGATTAAAGAAGACTCCAAGGGGACTTCTTTTCTTAAGTAATATGAACAAGACCGAAAAGAATAAATAAATTCTCGTTAGATGTCGCTTTCAAAGTTTAAGCAAGCTTGAAAAACAACAAACCATGCTCTTAGGGAGTCCCTCATGTATAGGCAAGAAAAATATGAAGAAGAGTGAGGCTTCAACACACAGTAATGGCGGGACTAAAAGGACTCCCAAGCCTATGGAAAACTCACAGTATGGATGCGAAAATGTACCAAAGGATCTACCTAGGGAATCCATGTAGAGGGATGGCCTACCACCTAACTACGACACTTCTAAAGAAACATAGAAAGTTCTGTGTCGCACTTTGGTGGGATCAATCCTATGGAAAAGTAGAAAAAGTCAACAAAATGCAAGATGCAAGGTGATGAGAATCTGACCTACATGCAAGTGTAAAAAAAAAACAACTTCAACACGTGATGATGTGAGTGTAACCCATCTCATAAAACACCAAACCAAAAGAAAAAGTTCATAAGAATGACCTAAATATCCCCCCAAAAGAAACCCAAGCACCCACCAAGCCAAGAATAGGGAAAACATGACCAAACTAGGGAAAAAAGAGCCAAAAAAGTCTATAAATAGGGGAATACAACTCATTTTAACTATTGCAAATTGAAAAATAACCAAAAAGTAAAAAATCCCTCTTCCTTAAAACACAAATTCAAGGAGCTAAAGTGGATGAAAAGTATTCAAATCTGAACCAAGTAAGTACAAAGGTGTTTTCCAGTATGCGAATGTACCCCAAAGAGGTAGAAATGTCATTTTATGTTGACCCTTAGGTTTGATATGAATTTGGTTATACCTGGAAAAACCGTCCATAAAAGAAAAAACTTCACAACCCGCACATTCATTGAAAATATGATCAATGAATGGGGTTGGAAAATTATCTTTCGGGCAAGCTTTATTCAGATCACGAAAGTCTATACATGGATCATACCTTGTTTTTTGTTGATAGGAATATGGTTTGAGTCCCATTCTATCAATTGCATTGGATAGATGAAACCATCCTTAATGAGTTCCTCTACCTCAACCTTGATGGCCGCTGCCTTGTGAGGATTGACTGGGTGAATCTTCTACTGAATAGGCTTAGCACCGGGGTAAGTCATAATCTCATGTTCAACCATTCTTGGGTCAATTCCTAGCATCGCCTCATAAGACCAGGAAAAAAAATCGTGAAAGTTTTTAAATAATTTAGTGTATATATGAATCTCCTCAGAGGAACAATCCACTCCGACGAAGACATTTTCAACGATGCCAGCGGCTCTAGATATGTCAATATGAATCATTTCAACTATTCTTTCCATGTTTACCTAGACATAGATTCAGTGTGTGGCTAGAGAGTTGACAGGACAAGTGGCATATCCATTCATGGTCGTAGTGAACTCTCTTGATTCTACTCTCCTCAACTCGGGTAAAAAATAAAATCTATGGTGAATATCATCCCAAGGTCTATCCGGCGTAGTCATTGCCTCCAAAATTTCCTTGTCAGAGGGAAATACTAAGTCCAAAGGATCGTCAGTAGTAAGAGAGTATTGAGCCCAAATAGGCTCAAGAACGGGATCTATCTCCTGTGGGGGAGCCGCATCAAGGTTGGCCAAGGTTTGTTGGACAATGTTGTATTCAACCTCAACAATATATAGAGGCATATCCATTTCTGGATTCCCTACCTCTTCCATCGAAGCCGATGGGGATGGTAAAGTCCATGTGTCATTAAAATAACTCATTCGAAAAGAAGTGACTTGAAAGATCACATATTTCGGTTGATCGGGGAAAGCTAAAATAAAATTGACATCATTCGAAGGTGGAATACAATCAAAAGTCCCCATTAGATATGGAAACAATATGGCACCTAAGTTAACAGTACCTGGCTGCAGGTTGTCAATCATTGGGACCATGGATTCCCTCGATGAAGGGTGAGGATGAGAGAAGGATAAGTAATCAATGGTTACAATCCGACCTTCATGAGGAAAACATATGCCCCGAAAAATGGTGGATACAACCCTTGTCATAGTGTAGGTCCAACTACGTCCTGAAAAAATACTATGGTGGAGAGGCGCATCAACCACTTCTATCTCGACACACATAATTTTTCCCTCCAACTGCATGGGGAAGGAGGGTATTTTTCCATGTGGTCTAAAATATTGACTATCAAACACAGTTAAAAACGTCAGTGGCAGAGACAAATAAGGTTGGCCAATGTCCTTCCAACATGCCGACGACATCACATAAGTCGAGGCACCCTCCTCCACCATCATGCAGAAAATATTTTGTGTCAACAATTTCATGGAATACACCACTACTATCTAAAAATGTGACGTGGTGAGGTAGACGAGGTTTATAATCATTAGGGTAAAAAATAATCATTCCCGAGTTAGTAGTCTCAGAAGCACCCAAGGAATATAACAATGATTTTCTCTGTGAGAGGAAACTCTGGAGGACTTCCAGAGAAGACATCTCACAAGGATTTTGTGCCAGATCCTCCATGACAGAGCAATTATGAGAAAACCTTGCATTTGGGTTGTGAGAAGCCTTCTTAAACACACACTTAGTGTTGCGAGTCATAGTTTATCCCACAATATTCTCAATATGAAGAGGAGGTAGTGGGTTGGAAGCTTCCTTTTGCTTGTCAACAGATTCCGTCATTCCGTAATCGTGAGCCCTAGTCTGCAGATAAGAATATGATCTCATAATGTATACATTTGTGGCTCTATTATTAGCATTAGGAATGGGGGATCGTTTATTTTTCCCTTGTGGGAAAGGCTTGGTTAACACGTAAGGTTGTTGCTGTGCTAAGAGATTTTGGGCTTCCTCAAGCCTAGGGAATTGGTAAGTCAAGTGATTGTCCGTGAAAATATTAAACAAAAAATTCACCTTCTTCTTTTTGTTTTTACCCTCACCAGCATTATTCACATCCTTCTTATCCCCCTTACCCTTATTTCCTTTTCCTTTCCTCTTTCCCTCGGGTATTTGGTTACCCTTATTATTCCTCGACTGCACACTGTGTACATCCGACATTTTGGTTGCAGGGGCAGCCGAATCAGAAGTTTGTCTAGCCACAGTCTATTGAAACGATAACTACTGCAATTGGTTAGTCAACTGATATGTGGGATTACTTTGTGCTGAGCCTACTATACCATTGGCATGAGTCCCAGAATTTTGTTTGGTCTTATCGAAATTCGATCGTGGTGCGTCTGGAAGGATCTTGTACAACATACTAGATTGAGAGTAAATCAATTCCATTTGTTGGGCTCTCATAATAGCATATTCTTCAGAAAAAAAACTTCGGAGGTTGCGAAATATTTGGAGACACAAGGAACCAAGTACTTAAGGAACCACTGGAGCAAAAATGCGAGAGACCTTCAATTTGATCAAACTATTTCAGTGACGCCATTCTCGGATGTGATCTTAGATATGGACGTATTTTGTTTGATCGAAGTTCGCCAAAAAATCTATGCCAACATCATATCTCACCGGTAACTGGAAATGGTTTAAGAAAACCATAGCCAGGTCATTAAAGTAAGAATACTTTGAGCTATCGAGCTCGATATACCATTTCACAAAACCCCCTATTAGAGTGTGTTGAAATAAACACAACTGAATAGAGTCATCCTTTAATGAGTTGGAGGAGAACCATAAATGAAATGTTGTAACATGATCACTTGGATATCACTAGGATTTCCTTAAAACTTAGGGATGTCTGATGGAAACTTAGTCAGCACGGGAGGCCAATGCATATCATGAAATATCAGATCGTTCAACAACCTCAACAAGTTTGAAAAATGAAGAGTTGTCAGGAAAGGTAGCCTAGGTTGTGGTGGATTCTAAGGAAAAGAGGACCCTAGATTTTAACTGGCACCAGGTTGTCAAGAAAATTTTTATTGCTGTCAAGCATTTTGGTAGAAACCATGGTGGCCTTGGTCTGTAAAAGGAGTTTTTTCTTTATTCTACATCGCCGACAGATTCACGTAATTGGATGACATACCTTGTTCATGGATTTCTCCCTGCAAGGTATTCCAAGGACCTTGGTTAGGATGCCTCCAGCTAGTGCTCCTGTCATAGGTACTAAAACCTGCCTAGGGTTCCACTGAGTGTGGCATGGGTTTCCCCTTATCGACATCCATTGCAAAGGAAAAGAGCCCTAATAGGGATTTCCAAAACCTTGTGAGGAGGAAGGTCCTTTCATCATTCCCCGTGAAGGAACAAAGCCTTTCATAGGGTTGGGTTTACCAAAGATGGGGTTTCCCCATGATGGAAAGCACCATATTCCTATAGGACTGAGTCCCATGAATCCCTCCATTGAAAAATATGGAGTTGGTTTTAAGCCCGAATGTCTACTGGAAAGGACCTCTGACTAAAGGGGACGAAGGAGGAATATGACCCCCACCATAATGGATAACATTAAATAGGGTAGTGGTTCCTGCAAAATATCCTTGCAAGGGAGCAATAGAACTCCCTTCCCCCATACGAACAATCTATAAAGAAGAGTAGGTTAAGCTCAAGCTAGAGTCGAAACCCAACAACCCGTATGAAAAGGGAGTGGTAGACACGTTATGAATAGAAGGAACAATGGTCATAGTTGTTGAGGGGACTTTTCCACTGCCATAAGTTGTAGGTGTCTCGACAACCATAGTCCTGATAGGTGGAGGTGGGGGAGGAGGCACATAATCCTCTCTCGTTGCAACCGAGATGGGAGTATGAGGACTCCCAAAAGAGGTAGCATTAGTTTATTCCATTGCCACTTGTCTAACAAAATGACATTCATGTGAAATCACTTCAAGAGGGACTTTTTGAATAAGGAGCGACGCTGATAAATCAATAATTGGAGGGTTTGCAAGCTAGAATCATTCAACTTCGAGGTTAGAAATGGTAGAATCCTCTGGTGCAAGTTTATCTTCTCTAGGAGTAGGCTCGGGCACAATTTTCGGTGCCTTGGTCACTTCAAATGAATCCTATTTATCTAGCCTTCACCTTAGCGGTGACAGAGGTGGCTCCAAAGTAACCGGAGGCAGGCCCTAAAGCCTACATAATTGACGGAGTTGTTGATATTCCACCTTGTGAAATGATCAACTGAAACTCTAAGGTTAATCTAGCGTGAAACACAGAGCACACACTAAAAAGGCCCTAAAGGAAAATCCACCAATCAACTGACTGACATAAATAATAGTTACACCAATAAACACTAGAGAAAATTACTGGTGAAAGTGTAACTTGAACACAGAAACACCTTCCGGGTATACTCTAAAAAGTGCAATCCAACGTCTTCCCTATGTACCTCGATATACCCCCGTAGTCACATGTATAAGTCCCTACAAAAAGGAAACTAGGTTTCCAGCTCGCACTCACTCACCAGGCGGGTATAGTCGATAGTCGAGCTGATCGTAATGAGCAGGATAACAAAGTCTGAATCGTTTCTGTTGATTTTATACGAGCAAGGTTAAGCATGAAGTTAATTCCATTTTAGCATTTAAATTAACCATAAACAATAATGTTGCAGCAACCAACATCACAAGAAGAAACACCATGCACAAGAACACAAGAAGTATCATGGTAAACCCTTCTCAACAAGGGAATAAAACCCAACCAAATCCTTTGCTAGATTCTTCAATAGAAATACCTTCACCACCAATTAGACCTAGCACACAAGAGGGTTCTCAAACGCTAGAGGACTAGCGCCCAAGAGAGGCACACACGTTTCCCAAGAGGATGTACTTTTTGAAATTTCCAAACACACATGAAAGATATGATTCCTCAATGGGGAATTTACTTTTACTTAGACTAAACTGAACCTGTCAACAAAATTTTCTATTGGCACAACAGGGCCGACCTCACTCGCTTATAATATAATTAATATTAACTAGATTAATTATCTTTTACATTAATTACCAGTCACATTAAGGTGGGGCCGACCTGTACCCTTTACATTACAATTAGGGTTACAGGCATGTATGACTCTTGAAAAATATAACAAGGGATATTATACACCCACTAGTGCTCATCCACTGGGGGCACATCCATAGGGATTTCCGTATCTCTGGCTCACTGTATTACAAAAAACAACTACTTCTTCACTAGTGCTCAACCACTAGGATCACGTTCACCTGTTCTCTTCGACAAGAAGATCCACTCAACAAATCTTCTTTCCCACTGCATTACACATGAGAGTCATCTATATTTTCTCGTCAAATCTTCTGCTCAAAGTAGGCTAATACATCATCTTCATTTCTGTTCTCATGATGATGCACCCAACACTTTGGGATTTCACACGTTCACCTTGTGCTTAGCCAGAGGCACGCCCAACTCTGCAGATCTCCTTTCTCACTGTGTTACATAGGAGAATCATATGGATTTCTTCTCAACTCTCTATAAGGAGTAGGTCATCTCTACATTCCCGATCTATCTTAGAGTAGGTCATCTCTACATTCCCGATCTATCTTAGAGTATGTCATCTCTACATTCCCGATCTATCTTAGATAGGAACCATACACCCCTCTTAGGGGATTTCTCTCAGGTTTGTAATATGGAGAATGTCTCACATAGCTGCAATGATCAACATATCTCAAGTTTGTAAGCTCGAGAATGTCTCACATAACTGCAATCATCAACACTCCCTCTTAGCTAGGGAGACATTATTCATCATGCCAAGCCTCACACAGATGTACTTTGAACTTTGTATTGGCTGGAGTCGTCAACACTCCCTCTCAAATAGGGAGGCATTTTTCACCAAGTTAGTTTGGTGAATATGTCTAGAATCTGCTCATGTGTAGGAAGGAACTGCATGTGTACGATTTTCCTCTACATCATATATCTGATATAAGGATATTTCATTTGATCACGTTTTGATCCATCAGGAAACACTAGGTTCTCAAGGAGATTTATACATGGCTCTTCGTTATCATCATAGGATCCATCTCATGGTCAAGTAAATTTATCAGATGCTTGTGAATCCATATGGCTTTGCACACTCGATGTTATATACTCATATTCTATGGTACTCAAGGCCACAGAGTTTTGTTTCCTGCTGCATCAGGAAACCATGGTAAACTTCACGGTAAGACAACAACTATATGTGCTCTTTTGGTCCACTGTACTCTCTTCTCAATCTTCATAGGCATATCCCTACAAACGCAATTTCACACTTGGAGGCATATCTCAGACCATGTCAAACTGTGCCTCGTGTATATCTCAATACATGCTTTACTGTATCGGTTGGCTCATGGATTGGCTAAGAATTTTCACTGCATAGCATGAATCAGGTATGGTGTTAATTAGATACATAAATGATCCAATCAGCTATGGATCAATCTCATATGAATCATCATCATTCATTTTCTTCAAATCTATCACGACATTTTTGTATTCTGTCAAACTAAAATTCTTTTAATATTCCCACTGTATGTTTTCCTTGACTTAGGAAAATATCATCGATCCTCTGTCATAATTCTTGTCCCAAGAAGTGGTGCATCATACTCATATCCTTCATCTCGAAATCAGAAGTCAAATATTACTTGTATCCAAAAACAAGGCTTTCTGAATAAGTCATCAAAATCAGGCTCTCGTCACCAACACTGTAATAATATAGGTTTGGATGAACAACACTCTTGCTGAAACCTAAAATCATCAAGAATCCATCCATATAATATAGTTTCCAACTCATGTATGGTAGTACAGATGAAAATGTATTAGGTTTACTAGATCAAGTGTCTCATCATAGACAACTCCCTCTGTTTTTGAGAAACCTATGGCTATAGATCTCGCTTTGTATTTATCGACACTTTTATCTGCTGCATGCTTGATCTTATAGATCCACTTGGAAGTCATTATTGACTTCCATTATGGTCTCTGAACAATATCTTATACATCATTCTTTTAAAATATACTATGATTATTCTGTTATGGCATCTTTCCATAATTTTTCTCCTGTCACTTCTCTATGACAAGAAGGATCATAATCCATGATTTGGCTCATGGCTGAAGAGTTGCTCGAAAAATATCTTTGTTCTCTCGGGATGTGCCTTGAGGGGATTGTATGTTTCTCTGCCTCCTACAGAGTGAGCCTAGGAAGAAATTTTATGCCCTACTGCAATATCTCTAAACATATCAACTAGAGCAACTTGATCAGCTGGAATAATGTTTTTCTCCCTCTGAATTGCTGAAGGGGGAGAACGCATTGTATCACTGTCAATCTCTATCTGAGATTCTCTGGATTTTTTTGAAAGGCTATCTCTTCTTCAAGGAAAACATCTCTTCTTGTCTCAATTTGTATCTGACCATGAATTTCGATCTGGAATGTCTTCGAAGATTCACTGTTATCCCATAAACATATCCTTTCTTGCTGAAGTGTTTGTCTTGGACTTCTTCTCTTTGGGTACATGAAAATACACTGGGCACCCAAATATATTGAAGTGATCAATCTTAGGCTTCACTCCGGTGAAGGCTTCTTTGAAAGTTGTGTTTTTTCAAAGTCTGGTGAAGACTCTTGTTATTACCATAGACTGTGTCATGCATGCTTCTTCCCATAGAATCATAGAAGGATTCTGATCATGCATTATTGCATTGGTTTCCTCATTGATAGTTCTATTCTTCCTCTTTCTCAAATATATTTGACTCCCTCTGATTCAAGTGGCTTCTTTTGAAGGATAAACATCTTCCTTTGTTGTTAACCCATCTGGAACAAGAAAACAAGAGGAACCAAAAAAATAATATCTCCTAAAGGAGAATAATGAGTACATATCTAGAATCAAAACAATTTAAGGATTGTTGTCACAACTACAACACCTACTTGTAATAGAGAAAAATTTATAAATATAGGTTAGAGGAATGACAATTTCAAAAATCAAACTGGGGGTCTTCATTTCTAGTGTGTTTTTCTTTTGAATGCATTGAGATCCCTCTAGATCCATGACTTCAGAAAGAAGGTTCCTTCCTCTTGCAATTTCTCTCATGACAATGATACAAATAATATGTATACAAGTGCATACATGAGGGTGCTGATATGATTTCTCCAATGGCTCTTGGTTGATCTCTGTCCTCTTGACATCATCATGAAGAGGGTAGTCATAGTGTCACATTTTTGTATCACCCACAATATGTCTTCCTTTGAAGTCTTTTCTTCCAGGAACTTGAAGTTGCTTGATCCATCAAGCTTATCTTCCATCATAGGTATGTTCATCATAATTTTATATTCTTCACAAACCCTTGTCAACTAGGCTAGAAAACCTAACAACTACGCTAGGATAACACTTTTAGCTTTTGTTGGACTTATGACTGCCAACAATAATCCTTTAAAATATAGGATAACAATGGCGAGTTGAATATCTCTTTCAATGAGTTACAAAAACCCTAATTCTGAAATTTCTGCAGAAATTAGTGAAACCCTAGAAACCTTATGGCCAAAATTTCAAAATGATTAGAATTTCATTCTAAGAGTCTCTGGAGGTGAGCTAGAGAAGGACATACTATCCTATGCAAAAATTTTCCTCAACATCCAATTTTTAAGGGCTGAAACAATCAAAAGAAGAGGGTTGTACATAATTTTATGGGAACCCTAGGAGGTCCGACGGTTCTGCAAGAGAGGGGGGATGACTGGTAAAATATTGTAGGTTGTGCAATGGGTTTTTCAAGACCTACACTCTGAAACCATGTTTATTTTTCTATGATCAAGGTTAAGCATGAAGTTCATTCCATTTTAGCATTTAAATTAACCATAAATTATAATGTTGCAACAACCAAGATCACAAGAAGAAACACCATGCACAAGAACACAAGAAGTATCCTGGGAAACCCTTCTCAACAAGGGAAGAAAACCCATCCAAATCCTTTGCTATATTCTTGAAGAGAAATACCTTCACCACCAATAAGACCTAGTACATAAGACAATGCTCAAACCCTAGAAGAATAATGCCCAAGAGAGGTGCGCACTTTTCCCAAGCGGATGTACTTGCTAAAATTTCCAAACACATATGAAAGATACAATTCCTCAATGGGAAATTTAATTTTACTTATACTAAACTGAACCTGTCAACATATGTGTCGATTAAACAACAAGTCTGACCTCACTAGATTATAATATAATTAATATAAACTAGCTTAATTATCTTTTAAATTAAATACCAGTCACATTAAGGTGGGGCCGACCTGTACCCTTTACATTACAATTAGGGTTACAGGCAGGTCTGGCTCTTGAACAATATAGCAAGGGATCTTATACACCCATTACTGCTCATACACTAGGGGCACATCCATAGGGACGTCCATATCTCTGTCTCACTGCATTACACATAAGAAGCACTTCTTCATTAGTGCTCAACCACTAGGATCACGTTCACCTGTGCTCTTCCACATGCATGTTCACTCAATAGATCTTATTTCCCACTGCATTACACATGAGAGTAATCTGGAGTTTCTCATCAACTCTTCTACTCAGAGGAGGCTAATATATCATCTTCATTTCTGTTCTCATGACGATGCACCCAACACTTTTGGATTTCACATGTTCACCTTGTGCTCAGGCACAGACACGTCCAACTCTATAGATCTCCTTTCTCACTGCGTTGCACATGAGAATAATCTATATTTCTTCTCAACTCTCTGTAAGGAGGAGGTCATCTCTACGTTCTAACTCTATCTCAGATAGGAACCACACACCCCTCTTAGGGGATTTATCTCAAGTTTGTAATCTGGAGAATGTCTCACATAGCCGCAATGATCAACATCTCTCAGGTTTGTAAGTTGGAGAATGTCTCACATAGCTGCAATGATCAACACTTTCAAGGGTACTGAAGGAAAATAGTTTGGAAGACAACTGAGGATCCCGAATGGATTCGAGGTCCACAAAGCTCCGTAGTTAAATCTGGTCAGAAAAAATCCCAAGAATGACCCTCAATATACTATCCCCACTATGTTTGGTCCATCTTTGGAGGGGTTATCTCCTCTACCCTTCCTCACACGACCTCGTTTTTAGCCCCTATGTTAGAGGGGGGTCCCGACTAAATCTTACGAAACTGGACTTTCAAAATCCCTATAACAAACTTTTATGTTTATTTAAGCGGCCTCGAAGAGTTTCCTCTCCACACCTATTTGAAGGCCCTAAAGCCTAGACTACTTGGTGAACCTTATAAACAAAAAGTCTTATTGATTTTAGTGTTAATCATTGATTTTAAATGGCTTAATTTACTCAAAAGGGTATGAAAGTGAAACTTGTGGTGTTTTTAAGAGACGAAAGAGAATAAATAAAAGCTTGAAAAATTTGCGATGACTACTTGGGACGAAAGTACCCTTTCATCGCAAAATTCAAGAGAAAGAGTTCAGTTTTTTAATTTTATTATAAATCCAACCCGTATTTGTCACTCTATCGACAAATGCATATGTTCGTCGTTGTTGCGACAAACATGAAGATAGTGGACTATCATCACTCTTGCGTCGAACTTATGGATTCGTCGCAAGAGCGACGCTAACCATTGACCATTACACTATTTGATAAAGTCAATATTAACTGTTATACTCTTTGACACAATCAACATTGATTTGGTCAAATTTCTCCGCAAGAGCGATGATAAGCATTGAACGTTACACTATTTGATAAATTCAACATTGACCGTTATACTCTTTGACAAAGTCAACATTGATTTTTTCAATGTTCTTCACTATTGCGACGAAAAAAATATCTATAAATATTTTGCGAATTAGAGATGTTGTGATAATCTTTCTATAACAATGAGTGTTCAGAAAGGGTATTTTTGTGTGGAAGAATGTTGCAGAATATTAGAGGCGGGAAAAAAAGTAAAGAGGGTGAAAAGGGTGATGGTAGATGTTATTTCCCTTGCAAAATATGTTGCACTACACGTCCCCTAAGAATTTTAATAGAAAAAGCTAAAAAGCATTGTAGGAAATATGGGCACATTGATGGGGGATCGAATGAATATCATCCCATGGTAATTATTAGCTATACATTCATTATCTGTTTTTATATTTTCGATTATATATATATAGATATATATATATATATATGTGTGTGTGTGTGTGTGTGTGTGTGTGTGTGTGTGTGTGTGTGTGTGTGTGTGTATTGTTTGAATATTTGTTATACACACTAATTTTTCATGATTGTTTGTAATTAAAAAGTTAGAGTTTCCCTCTAAATTTTTGTAGAATATTGTACCAAGTAGTAGTAGAAATGATGTTGTACAAGTTGAGGAACATGATCAAGAAAATGAGGATCTCATGGAAGAAGATGATGGGAAAAATCAAGTTAATGATCCCATGGAAGAAGATGATGGGACAAATCAAATGATCCAAGATTTGTTTTCTCAGATGGATGAGGATGGGGACAATGATGGTATTTATGATGAACCTCTATTAGAAAAGGCAAATAAACGAATTTATGAAGGCTCAAGATAAAATCTTCTCTCCGCTACATTGTTGCTAGTGAAATTAAAGGTTATGAATAATTTGTCGAACGCTTGTATGACACAGATACTAAGATATGTAATATGTTTCATCTCATATTATAAATAAATGTTGACTTTTTTCCTATTTTTTTTTAGTGTTAATTAATGTGTAAAATAAGAATGCAATTTTTACGATTAATATTCTTTACATTAACTATTTCTTTGTTATGTTGTAGATTGTTAGGTGAATTTTTTTTACCATCGTCAAATATTTTACCTCACACATATTGAGATTTGCATGCCATTATGAAAGACATTGGAATGGATTATCAAACTATAGATGCATGTCCTAATGATCATATTATATATTACAGACAACATGCTTCAAAAAAAAAATGCCCACAATGTCTTATTAGTAGATATCGAACTGATCAAGTAACAAAAAGGGTGCCTCGAAAGGTTCTTCGTCATATTCCCATAATTCCACGTTTGTAGCGATTGTTCAGGTGTGAAAGCATAGAAAAATTTATGGATTACCATGGACGTAACAAAAGTGGAGATGGTGTTCTTTGTATCCCTGACGATGTTTATGCATTTAGGGAAATTGAGGAAAAATGGGAAGATTTCAAAGATGAACCTCGTAATGTAAGCTTTCATTGGAAACTGACGGTGTTAATCCATTCAAAGATCTTATATCTATTCACTCAATGTGGCCTATTTTTGTTATCAACAACAAAATTCCTGCTTGGATGTCAATAAAGAGGGAGCACATAAAGTTGACAATGATTATTCCAGGTATTTGTTTACATTAATTTTTTGAATCTAACATTTTCATTTGTTTCTTTTTTTGCATAATATCTTTTGTTTATTTATTTACTTATATATACATATCACGGTTATTGTAATTATGTGTAATTTCAAACAATTAGGTAAGTACCAGGTTAAATATATGAATGTATATATCGAGCCTCTTATCGACGATCTACTAAAGTTATGGGCTGGAATCACTATGTATGACATCTGTAAACAAATTAGAGAGAAGAAAATTAAATTATGTGGAATACTTTTATGGAAAATTCATGATGCCCTAGGACTAACACATTTTTTTGGTATGTACCATTCTATTTCTCTTTAATACTATATAATTTTTTAAGGATATCATGTTGCATGTTTAATTTTAAATAATCTCATCATATAATTGACATTAATCCATTTGTTGCAGGTTTTCAAACAAAGGGTAAATTTGCAAGTC
>ML810355.1:380171-405434 GCA_009831015.1 Picea engelmannii
GGTTATTGTAATTATGTGTAATTTCAAACAATTAGGTAAGTACCAGGTTAAATATATGAATGTATATATCGAGCCTCTTATCGACGATCTACTAAAGTTATGGGCTGGAATCACTATGTATGACATCTGTAAACAAATTAGAGAGAAGAAAATTAAATTATGTGGAATACTTTTATGGAAAATTCATGATGCCCTAGGACTAACACATTTTTTTGGTATGTACCATTCTATTTCTCTTTAATACTATATAATTTTTTAAGGATATCATGTTGCATGTTTAATTTTAAATAATCTCATCATATAATTGACATTAATCCATTTGTTGCAGGTTTTCAAACAAAGGGTAAATTTGCAAGTCTAGATTGTGGTCTTAAGATGAAGAATCATCATTCAAAAAGTTTAGGAACGGTGGTGTTTGATGAGGATAGGAACCTCCTCCCTAAGAACAATAGGTATCATACTACTGAAAAACATCTTTTCAATGGGAAAGAAGAGTCTGGCTTAAAACCATGAAGAATGACACCTCACCTATGGAGGTTGGAATATAATAGAAATCGTCAAGGTATGCAATTTATTTATGTATCGTATATCATGTAATGTTTTGAATGTTTATTTTAATCATTGAATTTATTTTACCGTATTGGATAATTATTTTTGTGATTTCTTTTATGCTTCATGAAGGCCGCCATCATGAAGGTATTAATAATGGGCTTCCACGAGGAATGAAATTTTATCCCACTCAATTCATGAGGCTTCCCTACTATGAGGAGCTAAAAATAACTCATTTGTTTGATACAATGCATATCGGGAAGAATGTGAGATAAACATTATGGTGAATCATAGATGGTAGGAGGGATAAATAAAAAATTGTCAAAATTTGTACTGACATTCAGGAAGCCAATCATGCAATACGAAGTGTCATACGATCAAATAGAGATGGACTAGACCGAAATAACCTTCCATGGTTATTAATAGAGAACCAAAGCAATGATGTAAAATAGGTCATTCAAATAATTAAATTTCCCACGAGTTTTTCTTCAAACATAAATAATATCTTAAAGAAGAAAGGTGAATTTGGTGGGGTAAAAACACATTATTGGCATACCTTTATTAAGGTAATAATTTTGGTCTACATATTTATATATATTGGGCTTATATATCTTTTAAGTTTTTTATTTTTTTTGTCTACTTTGGTTGAAACAAATAACGATTCATTTTGTTTTTGTTACATTATGTTCTACCGGTATCTCTCCCAAACAACTTTGACAACAACGTCAAACAAGTTATATATGATCTTGGAAAATACATGAGGTAAGTAGTTGTGATTTATATGCAAAATGTTCTTTCAATTTGTTGTTGTACTTAATGAAATCGGACTTGGTTGACGCAAAATGTTCTTAATGACATCAGACTGTTGTACTTAATGAAATCAGACTGTACTTAATGCACTTGATGACATCACACTTGGTTGTGATTTATATGCAAAATATTCTTTCAATTTGGTTGACACAAGTTTTAAGTTTGCATCAAACTTTCTTCATTTTTCTTTCATGTTCTACATTAATGTATATACAATGTATGTGTGTCATAGTTGTGATGCAAAATCCCTTTTTTTTGTTCATTTCTTAATCAACACCATAAAAATATTCCCTTGCAGTACTAGATGTGGGGACGTGTGTACCATCGAACGAATTTTAAAAGGAACAATGAACAAAAATTGTACTAGGACTAGAAATGGGCAACAATGACCTGTGAATGGGGCCAACGTTGAAATTTTTTCAAATTGTTTCTGTATGCACTGAAATTTGACATGGATAGACCATTTACATGCCTTAACAATATGGAAGGGTTTCTGGAATCAAATTTGATTCAGACACCCACTTGTTTCCATCATCAATTCATCATGTAAACCATAAACCCTATTTTTCTTTCAAAGTACACAAATTGGTTGACACAATTTTTAAGTTTGCATCAACCTTTCTTCAATTTTCTTTTAGTTTCTACATTAATGTATATAAAATGTATGTGTGTCATAGTTGTGATGAAAAATCCTTCTTTTTCGTTCATTGTTTAATCAACACCATAAAAATATGCCCTTGCAGTACTAGATGTGGGGATGTGTGCACTGTTGAACTAATTTTAAAAGGAACAATGCACATACATTGTACTAGGACTAGACATGGGCAACAATGACCTGTGAATGGGGCCAACTTTGAAATTTTTTCAAACTTCTTTTGTATGCACTGAAATTTCACATGGATATACTATTCACATGCCTTAATGATATGGGAGGGTTTCTGGACTCATATTTGACTCACATACCCACTTGTTTGCATCATCAATTCATCATGTAAACCATAAAACATGTTTTTCTTTCAAAGTACACAAATTGGTTGACCCAAGTTTTAAGTTTGCATCAACCTTTCTTCATTTTTCTTTTATGTACCGAGTTAATGTATATACAATGTATGTGTGTCATATTTGTGATGTAAAATCCCTCTTTTTCGTTCATTTCTTAATCAACACCATAAAAATATTCCCTTGTAGTACTAGATGCGGGGACGTGTGTACTGTCGAATGAATTTTAAAAGGAAAAATGAATGGAAATTGTACTAGGACTAGACATGGGTAACAATGACCTGTGAATGGGGCCAAAGTTGAAATGTTTTCAAACAGTTACTGTATGCACTGAAATTTCAATTGGATAGAATATTCGCATGCCTTAACGATATGGGAGGGTTTCTGGACTCAAATTTGACTCACACACCCACTTGTTTCCATAATCAATTCATCATGTAAACCATAAACCCTATTTTTCTTTCAAAGTACTCAAATTGGTTGACACAAGTTTTAAGTTTACGTCAGAATTTCTTCATTTTTATTTCAGGTTCTATATTAATGTATATACAATGTATGTGTGTCATAGTTGTGATGAAAAATCCCTCTTTTTCATTCATTGTTTAATCAACACCATATAAATATTCCCTTGAAGTACTAGATGCAGGGGCATGTGTACTGTTGAATGAATTTTAAAAGGAACAATGAACATACATTGTATTAGGACTAGACATGTGCAACAATGACCTGTGAATGGGGCCAACCTTGATTTTTTTTCAAACTGTTTCTGTATGCACTAAAATTTCACATGGATAGACTATTCACATGCCTTAATGATATGGGAGGGTTTCTGGACTCAAATTTGACTCACATGTCGACTTGTTTTCATCATCAATTCAACAGGTAAACCATAAAACCTATTTTTATTTCAAGGTACACAAATTGGTTGAACCAAGTTTTAAGTTTGCATCATCCTTTGTTCATTTTTCTTTTAGGTTCTACATTAATGTATATACAATGTATGTGTGTCATAGTTGTGATGGAAAATCCCTCTTTTCATTCATTTCTTAATAAACACCATAAAAATATGCCCTTGCAGTACTAGATGTGGGGACGTGTGTGTTGTCGAATGAATTTTAAAAGGAAAAACAAACATAAATTATACTAGGACTAGACATGGGAAACAATGACCTGTAAATGGGGCCAACATTGAAATTTTTTGAAATTGTTTCTGTATGCACTGAAATTTGACATGGATAGACTATTCACATGCCTTAACAATATGGGAGGGTTTTTGGACTCAAATTTGACTCACACACCCACTTGTTTCCATCATCAATTCATCATGTAAACCATAAAACCTATTTTTATTTCAAAGTACACAAGTTGGTTGACACAATTTTTAAGTATGCATCAGCCTTTCTTCATTTTTCTTTCAGGTTCTACATTAATGTATATACAATGTATGTGTTTCATAGTTGCGATGAAAAATCCCTCTTTTTCGTTCATTGTTTAATAAACACCATAAAAATATGACCTTGTAGTAGTAGATGCGAGAATGTGTGTACTGTTAAACAAATTTTAAAAGGAACAACGAATAGATGTTGTACTAGGACTAGACATGGCAACAATGACCTGTGATTGGGGCCAGTGTTGAAATGTTTTCAAATTGTTTTTGTATGCACTGAAATTTTACCTGGATATACTATTCACATGCCTTAACAATATGGGAGGGTTTATGGACTGAAATTTGACTCACACACCCAATTGTTTCCATCATCAATTCATCATGTAAACCATAAACCCTATTTTTCTTTCAAACTACACAAATTGGTTGATGCAAGTTTTAAGTTTGCATCAACCTTTCTTCATTTTTCTTTCAGATTCTACATTAATGTATATACAATGTATGTGTGTCATAGTTGTGATGAAAAATCCCTCTTTTTCATTCATTGCTTAATCAACACCATAAAAATATGCCCTTGTAGTACAATATGCGGGGGCATGTGTACTTTCGAACAAATTTTAAAAGGAACAATGAACATACATTATACTAGGACTAGACATGGGCAACAATGACCTGTGAATGGGGCCAACATTGAATTTTTTTCAAACTATTTATGTATGAACTGAAATTTCACATGGATAGACTACTCACATGCCTTAATGATATGGGAGGGTTTATGGACTCAAATTTGACTCACACACCCAGTTTTTTCCATCATCAATTCATCATGTAAACCATAAACCCTATTTTTCTTTCAAAGTACACAAATTGGTTGACCCAAGTTTTAATTTTTCATCAACCTTTCTTCATTTTTCTTTCAGGTTCTACATTAATGTATATACAATGTATGGGTGCCATATTTGTGATGAAAAATCTCTCCTTTTAATTCATTGCTTAATCAACACTATACAAATATTCCCTTGCAGTACTATATGCGGGGACGTGTGTACTTTTGAACAAATTTTAAAAGCAACAATGAACATAAATTGTAATAGGACTAGACATGGGAAACACTGACCCATGAATGGGGCCAATGTTGAAATTTTTTCAAACTGTTTTTGTTTGCACTGAAATTTGACATGGATAGACTATTCACATGCCTTAATGATATTGGAGGGTTTCTGGACTCAAATTTGACTCAAACACCCACTTTTTTCCATCATCAATTCATCACGTAAACCATAAACCCTATTTTTCTTTCAAAGTACACAAATTGGTTTACACAAGTTTAAAGTTTGCATCAAACTTTCTTCATTTTTCTTTTAGGTTCTACATTAATGTATATAGAATGTATGTGTGTCATAGTTTTGATGAAACATCCCTCTTTTTCGTTCATTGCTTAATCAACACCATAAAAATATTCCCTTGCAGTACTAGATGTGGGGACGTGTGTATTGTCAAATGAATTTTAAAAGGAACAACAAACATAAATTGTACTAGGACTAGACATGGGAAACAATGACCTGTGAATGGGGACAATGTTGATTTTTTTTCAAATTGTTTCTGTATGCATTGAAAATTCACATGGATAGACTATTCACATGCCTTAACGATATGGGAGGGTTTCTGGACTCAAATTTGATTCACAAACCCACTTGTTTCCATCATCAATTCATCATGTAAACCATAAACCCTATTTTTCTTTCAAAGTACACAAATTGGTTGACACAAGTTCTAAGTTTGCATCAACCTTTCATCATTTTTATTTCAGGTTCTACATTAATGTATATACAATGTATGTATGTCATAGTTGTGATGAAAAATCCCTCTTTTTCATTCATTGTTTACTCATAACCACAAAAATATTCCCTTGGAGTACTAGATGCAGGGACATGTGTACTGGGGAATGAATTTTAAAAGGAACAACGAACATAAATTGTATTAGGACTAGACATGGGCAACATTGACCTATGAATGGGGCCAACATTGAATTTTTTTCAAACTATTTCTGTATGCACTGAAATTTCACATGGATAGACTATTCACATGCCTTAACGATATGGGAGGGTTTATGGACTCAATTTTGACTCACACACCCACTTGTTTCCATAATCAATTCATCATGTAAACCATAAACCCTATTTTTATTTCAAAGTAAACAAATTGGTTGGCCCAAGTTTTAAGTTTGCATCAACCTTTCTTCATTTTTCTTTCAGGTTCTACATTAATGTATATACAATGTATGTGTGTCATAGTTGTGATGAAAAATCCCTCTTGTTCGTTCCTTATTTAATCAACACCATAAAAATATGCCCTTACAATACTATCTGCAAGGACTTGTTTACGAATGAATTTTAAAAGGAACAACGAACAAACATTGTACTAGGACTAGACATGGGAAACAATGACCTGTGAATGGGGCTAACATTGAAATTTTTTCAAACTGTTTCTGTATGCATTGACAAGGATAGACTATTCACATTCCTTAACTATATGGGAGAGTTTCTGGACTCAAATTTGACTCACATACCCACTTGTTTCCATAACCAATTCATCATGTAAACTATAAACCCTATTTTTCTTTCAAAGTACAGAAATTGGTTGACCCAAGTTTTAAGTTTGCATCAACCTTTCTTCATTTTTATTTCAGGTTCTACATTAATCTATATACAATGTATGTGTGTCATAGTTGTGATGAAAAATCCGTCTTTTTCTTTCATTTCTTAATCAACACCATAAAAATATTCCCTTGTAGTACTAAATGTGTGGACGTGTGTACTATTGAACGAATTTTAAAAGGAACAAGAAACAAAAAATGTACTAGGACTAGACATTGGCAACAATGATCTGTGAATGGGGCCAACGTTGAAAGTTTTTCAAACTATTTCTGTATGCACTAAAATTTGACATGGATAGTCTATTCGCATGCCTTAATGGTATGGGAGGTTTTTTGGACTCAAATTTGAAAGCACACCCACTTGTTTCCATCATCAATCCATCATGTAAAACATAAACCCTATTTTTCTTCCAAAGTACACAAATTGGTTGACACAAGTTTTAAGTTTGCATCAGTATTTCTTCATTTTTCTTTCAAGTTCTACATTAATGTATATACAATGTATGTGTGTCATAGTTGTGATGAAAAATCCCTCTTTTTCGTTCATTTCTTAATCAACACCATAAAAATATGCCCTTGTAGTACTATATGCGGGGACATGTGTACTGTCGAACGAATTTTAAAAGGAACAACGAACAAAAAATGTACTAGGACTAGACATCGACAACAATGAGCTCTGAATGGGGCCAACGTTGAATTTTTTTCAAATTGATTCTATATGCACTGAAATTTCACATGGATAGACTATTCACATGCCTTAACGATATGGGAGGGTTTCTAGACTCAAATTTGACTCACACACCCACTTATTTCCATCATCCATTCTTCCTGTAAACGATAAACCCTATTTTTCTTTCAAAGTACACAAATTGGTTGACACAATTTTTAAGTTTGCATCGACCTTTCTTCATTTTACTTTCAGGTTCTACATTAATGTATATACAATGTATGTGTGTTATAGTTGTGATGAAAAATCCCTCTTTTTCGTTCATTTTTTAATCAACACCATAAAAATATTCCCTTGGAGTACTAGATGCAGGGACGTGTGTTTTGTCAAACAAATTTTAAAAGGAACAATGAATAGACATTGTACTAGGACTAGACATGGGCAACAATGACTTGTGAATGGGGCCAACGTTGAAATTATTTCAAACTGTTTCTATATGCACTGTAATTTTACATGGATAGACTATTCACATGCCTTAATGATATGGGAGGGTTTCTGGACTCAAATTTGACTCACACACCCACTTTTTTCCATCATCAATTCATCATGTAAACCATAAACCCTATTTTTCTTTCAAATTACACAAATTGGTTGACCCAAGTTTTAAGTTTGCATTATCCTTTCTTCATTTTTCTTTTAGGTTCTACATTAATGTATATACAATGTATGTGTGTCATAGTTATGATGAAAAATCCATATTTTTTGTTCATTTCTTAATCAACACCATAAAAATATGCCCTTGCAGTACTAGATGCGGGGATGTGTGTACCATCGAAGAAATTTTAAAAGGAACAAAGAACATAAATTGTACTAGGACTAGACATGGGAAACAATGACTTGTGAATGGGGCCAATGTTGAATTTGTTTCAAACTGTTTATGTATGCACTGAAATTTCACATGGATAGACTACTCACATACCTTAACGATATGGGAGGGTTTATGGACTCAAATTTGACTCACACACCCACTTGTTTCCATCATCAATTCATCATGTAAACCATAAACCCTATTTTCTTTCAAAGTACACAAATTGGTTGACCCAAGTTTTAATTTGGCATCAACCTTTCTTCATTTTTCTTTCAGGTTCTACATTAATGTATATACAATGTATGTGTGTCGTATTTGTGATGAACAATCTCTCTTTTTCATTCATTTCTTAATCAACACCATAAAAATATGCCCTTGCAGTACTAGATGCGGGGACGTGTGTACCGTCGAACAAATTTTAAAAGGAACAAAGAACATAAATTGTACTAGGACTGGACATGGGAAACAATGACCTGTGAATGGGGCCAACATTGAAACTTTTTCAAAATTTTTCTGTATGCACTGAAATTTGACATGGATAGACTATTGACATGCTTTAAAAATATGGGAGGGTTTATGGACTCAAATTTTACTCACACACCCACTTGCTTCCATCATCAATTCATCATGTAAACCATAAACCGTATTTTTCTTTCAAAGTACACAAATTGGTTAAATATAGAGAGAGTAGTCTCTATAGAAGTAGTGCAATATGATATTGGATTCTCTTCTAAGCTGATGTTGATATTTTTAACCTTCAAGAAATATTGATATATATGGTGGTGTGAAAAGAAGTAGAATAGGTAGAGGAGAAAATCAATAATAATAATCAAGGATAATTTAGTACCCATCACTTATGAAAACTTTTTCGTTGGCAAGAGACAAGGAAAGGATATCATTGCAAGAGCGAAGAATGTAAATAGTCTTGCGATGAATTAGCTATAATATTGAAGAAAAAATTTCGTAGATAACATAGCTAATTTGTCGCAAGAATCTTTACATGGGATAAACAAAGGAAATGGATGAGGTGTTTCTAAGTTTAGCTAATTCGTCGCAAGTATCTTCAAATGTACACATGGGATACACAAAGGAAATGGATGAGGTGGTTCCATCTAACGAAATATAGTATGATATTGTGTATTACTCTACCTGCAAAATTACCCAATTTAAAGCGTTAGATGGTTATGAACCCCCATCACCGAAGAATTGGGTCATTATAAATGCAAGTATAAACAGTATTTAATCTCTTTTAAAAGAAAATTGACTACCATAGGTTAAATCTCTCTCTTTCTTGTGGAGAAATACATAGTTAAAATAAGACACCTTAATGAAATCTGTGCTGCAATAAGGTCTAAATATGCATGAACTGATATGCTTTTGGCTTCATGAATGAGCAATATACCTGGAATGATCAATAAATGTCATCATCATCGTAAATTTCATCATTGTTACATTGGACTAGACATGGGAAATAGTGACCTATGAATAGGGCTTAGAGGTCATGAATGCATCTTTGAATGGTGTTACATGGTTTGCAAGGAGTGTAGGGCTTATGTAGGGCTTGTATTGTGCAATGTAGTGTAGTCTATAATAACAATCTCTATGCCAAACCTCAAAATGGATAGTACCATATATTTTTCATAAGAAAAATATTCTTTGTATGTTTCCTTTGTGGTGGCTCAAGCTCTCACATACGATGCATGACAATTAAATGTAACAATTTGACTATTGAATGATAGTGTTATGTCACTTGAAAATTCTGAACTGACTTAGCTTGCAAATGAACTTTGAAAAGCTCTTATGGACTACGCATCATTTGTTTGGTAGGATCTTGATAGCTTTCAAGACTCTTATCTCTCTAAGTAATGTTTCTTTGGTAGGATATTGGTATCTTTCAATATTCTTATCTCTTATCTCTTAGCGCATGACGACCGCCAAGGACAATTTGATAAAAAATAAGAAAATTACAATTTTTAAAATGTAAAATATGACATCAAGGCCAATTTTTTGCGTGGCATCAGAGGATGCCTTCAGATTTTGGGTTCAAATGTAGTTGTGTTAGAAAAATGATTCCTTATGTAAGGATTATATGGTGCAATGGAGTGTAGTCTATCAGAACAATATCTATGCCAAACCTCAAAATGGATATTATAACCATATCTTTTTCATAATACAAAGATTCGTTGTATGTTGTCTAGTATGTGGTGTCTCAAGCCCTCACACATGATGCATGAGCACCAAAGATAAAATATATAACATAAGATTACCCTCTATGGTACCACCTACTATGCCCCATGTCAATTAATTCAAATGGTTTTTCTTTTATTTGGACTTTTCACTACAAAATCTCTCTAGTGATACATTATACACTTTTATCCATTTACATGTTTGGCTCTCAAAGTTAATTGATTCATTCATAAGAAAAAAATTTCATATAAATCTACATGGAAATGGTTTTTCTTTTATTTTAACTCGTGCATTATAGACACTTTTCTCCCTCTATTTTTTCATCGTTGAAATTTATATCATCCCTTATTTAAGTACATGGGTCCCCCATATTTGAAGTTTGAACTTTTGCTTCTTCCAACCCAGAAAGTGTTTTGCAAGCAAATGAATTAATTTAATATTTAACTTTCAAAACACTAGAAATTTTAAAAAGAATTGGACATGTAAAATTAAAATTAAAATTATATGTGGATGTGTAATTCTTTTTCCTTGTTTTACGACTTTATGTGGGTCACTTATGAGGACAAAGACATAAAACAAAGAAAATCATTAAACATTTATATGTATCCTTATAAGGAGAAAATGATGGGTAGGTAGTTATTTAACTTGTAAAATTTATGGGTTGACAATTTACTCCAAGTTAGTTGACAAGTTCCTCTCCAAAACCACATGCAAACAATTTTCAATATAAGAAAAAATGTTCAAATTGAACAATTTTTTTTAACACTGCTAGGTGTTGGGCTCTAAAGATGTCCTAAAAACATCCTTAGTTTAACATTAATTTATCAACTCGAGGATTCATTTTTATTTCAAGAATATCAACAAAGTCTATGCATATAGCTGTAGAGGCTAAAATCATGTAGTTAAAGAAAATTTTAGTTTATCGACAATCAAGTTCCTCACATGTTCATTAAATATTCTGAAACTAAGATCTTACTTAACAGAATTGAAATGTGATTAATAACATGATGTGAATTAAAGGAATTAACTAATCTGTTGAATTCATCTACTAAAAAGCAATAATCTATTCTAGGAAAATACTTGCAGAACTAATCTATCAACTATCAATCAACTTGTTGGAAAAGAAACATCGAATTACTATATCTGTGAAAAGGAACAAAAAATGTAATTTAATCGAAAGGAACAACAAACACAATCTAATTGAAAGGAATAACAAATGTAATCTAATCGAAAGGAACAAGAAATGCTAATTTAAGCGAAAGGAACAACGCATATGAAAATGAGAGGAACTGTCAAGAAGTAAACTACAACAATGGAAACTGGAACAATAATCGATAACATTCAAATGAAACACCTATCTTTTGTAAGAAAACAATATAAAAACATCAACACACTCATGCATTTATCTTAACAATTGCAAAAGAGATTTAAATCACAGAACGAAAATCAAACTGATACAATTACATATTGAGACAATAATGCCTTCAGACTGGGCCCTCGGTCCTCAGAAGAACTTCTACTAGAAACTCAGTATACAAGAATGGTGAAAACGCCAAAAGCTTCTATTAATTCCATGACTAGTACAACATTTACAAAAGACTGCTTTCATAGAGCAATTCCGAATTCTAAATGTTTGGATAAAATTCTTATATGATCCTTTCCAGGATTCATTAGCTTCTATATATTACAATGATATGGGTAAATTAAGTTATCCCGAGGATCGAGATATCCTCAGGATCACTTTTACTATTTATAAAGTTTACAAAATAGAGAATAAATCTCCCTCGAAACTGCTTTGGGCCTAATGTCTTCAACCTCCAATAGCCTACACATATTCAAAATATCATTAGCTATCTTGGGTTTAATAATATTCATTCATTCCTGCAATAAAATAAAAAAATTCCAATCGAATTTTAGAATTTATCTAATATTAATCAATAATATTTCTAGAAGACATTTTAATCATTTTCTATGCTAATTATTCCTAATTAACAGAAAAGTAAATCAAGATTATATCATAAACCATGGAAATAAGGAGAATATTTGTACCCTTTTCACAACTCAACATACCCCCCAACTTACCTTCTTGCAAGTCCTCATGCAAGCAAATAATTTACATGTAAAGCAGTCAGGCTAAAGGGAGGAGAGGTCTTTTCTCCAGGTCTTCTGAACCCATTCTTTATCTTGAGATATTCAAAAGCATCTTCTCCTCTCTTCCTATTAATCTGATAATCACTCTGACATCCTTCTGGAGGGTACCAAATAATAGGAGGACTATATCTCCACCCAATCCTGTTAGGTCCTTCATCCATGATCATTCTGGTATACCTTTCCACTCTGAAGGTAGCTGCAAATTGTTTTTTGAAACCAAAGGGTTCCCTACTCTTGACTTCATTTGGGGAGGCATCCCATCTCAGTTTGGAAGCAGCAAGAGCTTCTTCTTTGAGCTCCCTAAAATATGGTATACCTGAACGTACAACCTGTTGGTGTATAGGATCTAAAGAGTCTACAACCCCCTCCATCTTCATGAATGTTCTGTGCTGCATAATGGTTGGAAAGGATTTAGGGGGTTCTCCTCTGATCTAGAGGTCCAATCCAGTCTCCATTTTCATAAAAACCTTGTGTGCTTTAGCCCACCTCGTTTGGTTCTTGGCAAAATATAGGAATTCTTGAAACTGTATATCTCCAATGAAAGGAATAGGGTTATCTGTTCTGTTCTCCCCCACGATGAAGTTGTGGAGGTACAACTCACACAAGAAGTATTTCACTCCTTCTTCTTGTTCTCTAAAGCATGAAACAAACTCAGAAATAGTGGTGAACTCAAATGGTTTGCCTGCTCTTATAACTTTTATCCTCAACAACAAATAAAGCTCCAATAAAAATAAAGCATAATTGGTAGCAGGAGCCCTACAGGCCACTATATCAACATAGACATAAAATTTCCTTGATTTTCTCCAAAGGTTTATCTAATTGGCCTTGTATTTTCTTTGTCTTCCCTTGAGCCCTAGTTATCTCAGCATAAGTCTCATTCTCTGTTGCTACCATGGATTTAAGTTGTTTAAAAACTCTTTTATGCTCTGCCATGGTTACCATTTCATCTCTGGTTTGAGTCAGGGCTTGTTGGTCTTGCACCAGCTTTGCCTCTAACCTGTTATTGAAAACACTCTGTTCAGGAGACTGAAATGCTTCCTCAGTATGGAAGACTGTCTCTTCTATTGCTGGGACATCTGTCTGGGTCTCTGCATCAATGGTCTCCGAAGGAGCAGGAAAATATGTGGGAATCACTTCCTCAGGTTGAGAAGTTGTTACTTCTGCTGCTGGAATTTCTGTTTGAGCTTCCATTTTTGCTGTTTCTGTAGGGGTCTGCAACTCTATTTGTGTTCCAACAAAACTTGTATGGACTATATTCCTAAGAAGTGGGTTCCTTCCTTGTGTTCTAGGCCTTTTGGATTTCTTCCTTTTGTAGGCCTTATCATCTTTCTCCAATTGTTTCCTCAATTCCTTAATTATTTCTTTGGTTCTACCAACTTTCTGTTTCAGTACTTTGATTTTTTTAACCCTCTTTTTCAACAACTTGTTTTCTTGTTTCAATCTTCTGATTTTATTGTAGCCTTTTCCTGCTGTTTTTTGTTTATGAGGAATGTCAGGGTTCTCCTCATCTTGGTTAGTTAATGATTGTTCCCTTTTTTCTTCTATGTGCTCGGTCTGTTCTACAGGGTTGTCTACATCAATGTGAGGTTTTGGCTGTGCTATATCTTCGGGAAACGACGTCTCTATGTTAGGGAGGTCCACACCAGGATTTGAAGAAGAAGCTAGTGCTTGGTGTTCTTGAGGTCTGCTTATGTCTTTGGTAACTAATGTCCCTGAATTCCCTAGAACTTGATCCATCTCGATTTCATAACCCTTGAGGAACTGTTCTGTAAGACTTTCAAGTGATGGCTGTGTATTTTCCTGAGTGTTTCTCTCTAAGTGTTGTTCAGTCTGTTCAATTTCCTGAATATTTTCTTGTGAGAGATGTTCTATTTGTTCCATTTCCTGTGTTTCTCCAGGCTGTGCTATCCTTTTGCTTCTTCTTCTTCCCACAATAGAATTTTCAGGAACACCAATTGTCCTTTTCCTCTTTTTCTTTGAAGTTTCTACCAGTGAGGTCTGAGTTTTTTGCAGTTGGATGGGGTCTGCCTCATTATTCGGATGAGGTAATGGAAATTCCACTTGGGTACTATCTCTTCCTTCCCAGGCTATCTTGATTTTAGGCTGGGGTAATGGAACTTCCATTTGGGTGGTGTCTCCCCCTTCATGTGTTGCCTCAATTCCCTTTGGTGGGTTTTCATGATGCAATTCGGGTTGTTCCACTTGTAGAGGCCTATTGGCCTCGATTAGATCACCCCAGGTTATTTGAGTTTGGCTCAGGGCCCTGTTTACTACCAGTTTTACGAGTCCATGGTGGCTAATTATAGTGACAAGATCTTTGACCTTCTGAGTTCTTGCAACAACTTAATGTAACATGGCATTTAGAAAAAATGGTAAATTGATTACTAACCTTTGTTTGAGCGTTGCCAACAATTTTAGGTGGCGTGGACGTACTGCATCGTACCTTCCATCACAGGTGATATACCTTTGTATTATTCCTTCTAGCTCCCTCCATGGCTGGTTGAGAGCGGTGGGGTTGATTCCCTTCCCCTTTTTACCAAGTTCTTCTTCGGGGTCTACAAAAGATTCCACAGCCTCTTTGAGCACTGTATACTTCCTGGTCCACAATATTCCTGTGTTGGGGAGGCCTGTAACCTATGCTATGACTTCCTCAGTGACCATAATTCGTATGTCTCGGACCATGGAGACTCCTCCCTACAAGTTCTGGAAAAATTCGAGCGTGATGTTCGTGTCATATCCTTGCAACCGGTTGAAGTACTCTGTCCATCCCAGACGGTGTAAGATTTCTCTTTCCTGCTCAGTTACCTGTAGTAATGTGGGCTCTCGGTGCACACTACGACCACCCATGTTTTCTGTGAGCAGATGAGGATGAATATCGTTCCTTGCTGTAGGTTAGTTCGACCAGCTTTGGAAGTAATATTACCAGAAATAACAAAATCATGGAACAACACTGTGTAAAAAAATGTGAGTTTTCCATTTATTTCAATCATTATGATTTATCAGAAAATGTGCAGAATATCTGCCTCCTCATAAATGGAAAGGTCGACCTCAACCATCAAAATGTACGAGTGTAATAATGGCAGGTAGTTCAGGTGAGGTGTAATGACTGTGCCGCCGCCTCCGCTGGGAAAAACAATCATTAATTACTTTCAAAAATAACTTAATGATAATTATGAACAATCATCACTTTGTGGGAAATTCAAGTCGACATACCAAAAACGTTTGAAGAAAAAGATCTCGAATAATTTTAAATTTGTTCACGTTTTTTTTACAAATATTCCACATATCATAACATTGTTACTTTCCCTTGTTATTGGATATAACCAAAATGATAGCCTTGTTGTTTAGAAAAGGAGATCTAGGAACACACTAAAACTTGGCATATTTAAGGTAAACTTCGATACCACATGCAGAGATCTAATTAAGTGATTGTAAACCTTTCGCAGACATTTTTGTTTAAGTGAATCTAGGATTGATTAGTCATAAACTAAATTCATTCAATATTTATGAGTAGGTTTATTCAACAATCAAAGTACTAGATGGTTTGTTAGCATCATTAATTTATTACAATTGCCTGATTTTTTTCTGCGAAACATGACATATTCATATTCTGTGAAAACATGGTTTATATTTGATGATTTTTACAAAGTGAGATAGGAGAAAGGAACATAAAAGAGTGCTAATTATATTCATTACAATCATCTTTTCTAGTTCTTATTCTCTCAAGTGACTTTCCTAAAAAGTAGAAACTAAAAACTGAATCAAATCTATAAAGAAATCTATATACAATATGCACAGTGCTGATAAAAGCAATCATTTATGAAGTTGAAGCTACTGGGTTACATTCCCATCCAACTAGGATCTGAACAGTAGGGTCCTTACTTACTTCTTGGCAGAAGGATTCTTTTGAAGGCGACTGATGGTAGAGTCGTAGACGATGTCCATTTACCAGAAAAGGAGAACCACACCCATCAATGGTAACTAAAGTGACCTTGTCTGTAATTTTCCAGGAAAATCCTGAAATCTGGAATCATAGATAAGCGCCCAATCACCTTTCTGGAAGGATTTCTTCTTGATATGTTTATCGTGCCAACTGGCTCTCTGTTGTTGAATAATAGATGTGCGCTATATGGCAGACAAACATGCTTTGTCCAACTCATTGAGCTGCTGTAGGCACTGTTTATGTGCCTTTGTAAGATCCAGTCCAATATTTTGGGCCATCCTTAGGGTCTTGATCTCAAACTCAATTAGAAATATAGGTTCTTTACCATAGACTAAATGATAAGGAGAGTAGCCAGTGGTGTTATGCCACGTTGTGCGATAAGCCCATAAGGCATTTGGAAGCTCGGTTGCCCAATTCTGATGGTTTGTTGAGACTGTTTTTGTCAAAATTGCCTCCAAGACTCTATTGGTACTTTCTACTTTCCCATTTTCCCATGGGTGATATGGGGAAGTAACTCTATGTTTAATATGATAATTGTTCAGTGTGGTCATGATTTTATGGGCTATAAATTACAACCCTCCGTCAGTTATTACTTCTCTGGGTAATCCATAATGTACAAATAATTTGAAAATAAATTTAATGACTGCTTCCTCTGTTGCGCTTGATAAGGATTCTGCCTCTACCCATTTGGTCAGGTTGTCTGTTGCAACTAGTATATAGGCCTTCTGGTTTGATTTTGGGTTGAAGGGGCCAACAAAGTCTAGTGCCCATATCTCGAAAGGTTTTGCAACTACTTGAAATTGCATGGGAATTTCATCAGCTTGGCCTGGTCGACCCATCCTTTGATAGTTGTCACAGGTTTGGACATATTTCCTTGCATCTTTGAATATTGAGGGCCAATAATAGCCCATTTGTAAAATATTATGCCTAGTCCCGTGGTCTGCAAAATGTCCGCCATAGGGCTCATCATGACCTGCCTTCAGTATGTCATAAATTTTGTCATCTCTTACACATCTTTGGATCTGTAGGTCAACCCCTGTGTGGAAAAGATATCCACCAATCCAGGTGAATCGTGCACTGCACTGAATGATCAATTTCCTTTCCGTTGATGATAGGTGTGCTGGTAGTTTCCCAGCTGGCAGATAATTCACCACACCAGCGTAACATGGTGGCTTAATAGTGACAGTGAACAGGTGTTCATCTGGAAACTGATCTTCAGCTGTCAAAGAATCATCCGTTTTGGGTATGCGGGACAAGAAATCTGCAACAAGATTCTCTCTTTCGGGCCTATCCTTGATGGTGATGTTAAATTCTTGCAGTAGTAATAACCACGGAGTGACCCGTCCATTAGTATTTGTTTTTTTAGCTAAATATTTAATAGCAAAATGATCAATATACATAATAAGTGGATAGCCCATTATATAGTGGAAAAATTTATTAATAACATGTATAACGAATAAAAATTCTTTTTCTATTACTGTGTAATTTAATTCAGTGGGAGTAAGATTCTTGCTAATAAAATAAATAACATAAGGTTTCTTGTCTTCTTCTTGTCCAATGACAATGCCTATGGATTTATCCGATGTGTCTTTAGAGATATGGAATGGTATCTTCCAGTTTGGTCCTCTTAGCACCGGTGCTGTTGAAATCAGTTTTTTATGTCCTACGAATGCCACATCACACTTATCAAACCACTGAAATTATGCATTACCTGTTAAAGCATGTAAGGGTGCAACAATTTTTGAATTTTTTTCCATGAATCTGTGATAGTATCCTGTAGCGCCAAGGAAACTATGTACCTCAGTTTGTGTACATGGCGTAGAAATATTAAGGATTACCTCTATTTTTGTTGGGTCTACCCTGATTACATCTGCAGAAATATAATACCCTAGTACCACACCTTCAGTCATCATCATATGACATTTTTCATGACTCAAGCATAACCTGGTAGAAATGCATCGTTCTAGTACCTTCTCCAGATTTCTTAGAGCTTGATCAAAGTTGTCGCCATAAGGGGTGAAATCATCCATGTAAACTTCAAGACCTTCATTAATCAGATCATAAAATATGCTCAGAATGGCCCTTTGGAATGTGGTTGGAGCATTACATAATCCAAAGGGAAATACTCTGTATGCAAAGGTACCCCAGGGGCATGTGAATGTAGTTTTATCTTGATCTTTCGGGGCAATCTGGATCTGATTATAGCCACTAAAACCATCTAGAAAGGAGAAAAAATTCTTCCTTGCTAAAGTATCAAGGACCTGATCAATAAAAGGTAAGGGGGAGTGGTCCTTCTAGGTAGCTTTGTTGATTTCTTTGTAGTCTACATAGATTTGTCATTTCCCATTCTTCTTGGGAACGATCACTAATGGGGAAACCCACCGACTGTCTTAAATAGTGTATATAAAATATACATCCAACAATTTTTGTAATTCTTCTTTAACAACATCCTTAAGGTGAGGATTCAATATTCTTTGGGGCTGTCGGATGGGTCGGGCATGCAGATCAATGCCCTTCATGTCAGGATACTCCCAGGCAAAAGCTTGCTAATATTTGGAAAGGATCTGAATCAATTTGTGTTGTTGTTTTTCATTTAAATTAGCATTAATATTCAGAAACCTCCTTGGTGCAATCTCAACTGATTTTCTGTTATGGACAATGGTAGTGGGGATCTGTTGTTCCATCAATTCTTCCAGCGGATCTCCCTGTGCTTCACTATCTAGAACAACTTTTAACATTTGGCATGTTGGGTTACTTATAATGGATGGGATGTTAATGAAGCTATTGATCACATCATCTTCTAGTTGGTTCTTGAGTCTGAGAGCTTCTTCTAGTGTGAGAGGGGATCATAGATCTTTTTCTGGATATCTAGGTGGTGGAAATTGTAGATGTGTGATAGACGGGATTGGTTTAGTTGGAGGATACAAGATGAGGTTCTTTGTAGCTCCTCCTCTAACATTTGTCATGTTTCTTGTGTGACATATTATGTATGCATCTGTTGTTGCAAGCCATTGTCTTCCCAGTATTAATGGATGTCCATCGAGTCCACTTCTTGGGTTGATAATGAGGAAATCAACTGGATATTCCCAAGAGTCGACTGAAATTGCTATATCCTATAATGTGCCGACTGGTTTAACCACTGATCGATCAACCAATTGTAACATAATTGGGGTAGGTTCAAAGGAGGCAAAACCCAGGGTGTTGCAAGTCTCGATGGTCAAGATATTAATGGATTCCCCCAAATCCACTAGTGTATTTGGAAAAGAATAGCCCTATATCTGAACTGTTACTATGGGATTCCATGGGTCTGCATATTTGACTGGTTCATGTTTACCTAGAATGAGATCAGACAAGGCTCCTACCATGTGAACGATTGATGATGCATTTTTAACTTTCCTAACAGGCTTCTTCCCACATAATTCCTTAATTATCTTTCCATAAATTGGGATTTCTTGTAGAGCCTGCATGAGTGGGATCTTAACATATAGATTCTCGAGTTCCCATCCGATGTCAAAATTAGGATACACAACTAGTTTTGTTATCATCAACCTTTTGGGGAATGGGGGAGGAGGAGTTATATCCTCATTAGGATTCTGTTACTCGACTGTGTTTCCTCCCTACTCTGTTTCTTCTGTTATGACCAAATTCGATGGTGTTATTGTTGGTTGTATATTATTTTCATTCTCCTGTTCTTGGTGAATGTTACTTTCCTCAGGAGAAATTATGTTCCCTGACCTCAAATGGAGTTCGTTTCACCCTACAGAGTTGATTTCCCTGTCCAAATTCTCAATAATCTCCTCAAGTTGGGCTGGTCTTTTATTAGGATTTGGGTGGGGTTGAGCTGGTAATTGAGGGCATAATTGTGGTTGAGGGTTATTGGGTAATTGGAGTGGATATTGCAAAGTAGGTTGAGTTTGAGGGGCCATCCCCATGGTTTGATTGGTCATTCCCATGGGACACTGCCGATTTTGGTTTCAATTGGGGTTTTGGACAGCTATGTTGGACCACTATGAAGGATATGGGCTATTGTTTGAATTTTTCCAAGATGAGGTAGGGTATTGCGAGTTAGTCTAGTTGGAATTTATAGCTAGTTGATTTGGCCAAGTGGGAATTGCAACTGGATATTGTTGGGACTACTAAGTGGGGTTAGCAAATGGTTGGCCCTGCCATGTGTTTCCAGAATTTTGTTGTTGATTATATTTCCCAGAAAATAAATAAGAGGGATCTTGTAGTGTACCTGGAGGGCGGGCCTGCCATTGGCAACGTTGAGACATCACATATAATGGTTCTGTTTCCTCTTCTACTTCTCTAAATACAAATTTTAGTCCTAAGAGCAATGGACATTGATCCGTTGCATGATCTTTGGCACAAATGGCGCAAACCCAAACCACATCCAAAGGGAATTCCCTCGGACCATGTTTCTTTCTACATTGGTGGAAAAATATGGCCAAGGTCTGTTCTACTTCTGCTTTCTTCTATTTAGCCTACAAGATGACATCCAATTATGTAGTCAAAGTGCTCAAAATGTCAGTTTTGAAATTTTCTAAGAGATTACCGACTTCTTCTTGGGTAACACCCCCGCTGGTAATATTGATATTTCTTGTGAGGGGAGCTCGCATCCCTGATCTGGTCCATGTACTTCCACGCAAGAACCTAAAGCACAATTGGACAATGTTATCATACATTTCTTGATAAATATCACCCTTCCCCATTAAATTCAATGTTTCTACCCATTCATCCTTCATTCCTTTTATGAAAGTGGGTTTGAGTACCTCACCTGGTAATGTACCATAAGGAGATCTTTGCAAATTGTATTGGAAACTTTCAACATATTCTTCTAATGTCTCATTTTCCTTTGTATTCATTTGAAATATTTCATATTTTAGATCCTTGGTTCTAAAATAATCCTGATATTTTGTCCAGAAGGCTTGTTTCATTTCATCCCATGAATTTATAATTCCTCCTCCCAATCCAGTAAACCAACGCAAAGCCGCTCCTTTCAAGGTGGAAGGGAACAGATTCAGTTTTTGGGGTTCAGAGGTGTATTCATAACCTCTACATAGGACATCAAATTCGAATAAGAATGCATCAGGGTCCTCTGAAATTAATCCATGAAAGGTTGGAAGATTCTATAAGGGGATTGCTTTCATGGGGGCATTAGAAATTGGATCATGTATTGAATATTCCAAAGTGGAAGTCTGGGCTTGTGGTTGATTTGGTTGCACCATTTGGTCGAAAATATGCCAATAATCTTCAGGAATTTCTTGGCCTGGGTTCTCTATTCAGGGTGATTGATTACTTGATCCCCTAGGGGATTTAATCACACTACCTCTATATGGGATTTCAAGTATACTTTCTCCTATCACAGGAGATCCATGATCAGGTGGTGGTGATGGGTTTTCCTTAGCAACCCCGTTGGTATCCCCTTCTCCTTCTTCCAGATTACAAGAGTTTCCCTCGTCTAAAGGGATGAGAGGTGAATTATCTATGTTTTGAAAACTTTGCTCAGTCCCTTCAGTTTTGCTATGAACCTCAGCATGAGCTACAATTGGTGAATTTTTTGCTTGAGGGATTCAGGTGGATCCTTTTCGAGGTCCAACCGAGGCTTGAGATTCATCTTTTCAGGTGATTTCGTCTATGAAAGTGCTTCTTCCAGGGGCCACCGGGCCCTGAGATTTTGTAGTTTTTGGTGGGGGTAGGTTCTTTCGTCTTATTCATACACACTTCACACAAAATTCTAAGTACCTATGTGACCTCTATGCATCAACTGAAGGTAGTCACTGGCATAAGCATTTTAATTATTTCCTACGTAGATTCTTACCTTCCATTTTCAATACCTCATCCTTCAGAGACACAATCTATGCTATCTTTGTTACTCTCCCCGACAACGACGCCAAAATGTTGGGCTCTAAAGATGTCCTAAAAACAACCTTAGTTTAACATTAATTTATCAACTTGAGGATTCATCTTTTATTTCAAGAATATCAACAAAGTCTATGCGGATAGTTGTAGAGGCTAAAATCGTGTAGTAAAAGAAAATATGAGTTTATCGGCAATCAAGTTCCTCACATGTTCATTAAATATTCTGAAACTAAGATCTTACTTAAAAAAATTGAAATCTGATTAATAACATGCTGTGAATTAAAGGAATTAACTAATCTGTTGAATTCATATACTAAAAATTAATAATCTAATATAGGAAAATACTTGCAGAACTAATCTATCAACTATCAGTTAACTTGCTGGAAAAGAAAAGAAACAACAAATTACTATATTTGTGAAAAGGAACAACAAATGTAATCTAATCAAAAGGAACAACAAATGCTAATTTAAGTGAAAGGAACAACGTGTATAAAAATGAGAGGAACTGTCAAGCAGTAAACTACAACAATGGAAACTGGAACAACAATTGATAACATTCAAATGAAACATCTATCTTCTGTAAGCAAACAATATAAAAACATCAACACACTCATGCATTTATCTTAACTGTTGCAAAAGATATTTAAATCACAGAACACAAATCAAACTGATACAATTACAGATTGAAAGAGTAACTCCTTCATACTGGGCCCTCAGTCCTCAGAAGCACTGCTACTAGAAACTCAGTATGCAAGAATGGTGAAAACGCCAAAAGATTCTATTAATTCCATGACTGGTACAACATTTACAAAAGACTTCTTTTGCAGAGCAATTCCGAATTCTGAATGCTTGGATAAAATTATTAGATGATCCTTTCTAGGATTCATTACCCTCTATATATTACAATGATATGGGTAAATTAAGCTATCCTGAGGATCGAGGGATCCTCATGATCGTTTTTACTATTTATAAAGTTTACAAAATAGAGAATCAATCTCCCTCAAAATTGGTTTGCGCCTAATGTCTTCAACCTTCAATAGCCTACACATCTTCAAAATCTCCTTAGCTATCTTGGGTTTAACAATATTCATCGATTCCTGCAATAAAATCAAACAATTCCAACTGAATTTTAGAATTTATCTAATATTACTCAATAATATTTCTAGAAGACATTTTAATCATTTTCTATCCTAATTATTCCTAATTAACAGAAAAGTCAATCAATATTATATCATAAACCTTGGAAATAAGGAGGATATTTGTACCTTTTTCACAACTCAACACTAGGAACCAAGAAATAATTATAAGGATAATAGGTGGTGGATATAACTCCTATTTAAACCTTCCTAGTATACCCAAAGTTTGGTGTTTGTCTATGTCTACACATGGCTTTTAAAGTTGTCTAACACAATACCTACCTTTGTTAACACTCTACACAAGGAAACTAAGAACTGATATGCCTTACCTTCATACATAGAACATACACGTACCTTATAATCCACCTTAATAGTTACATAACATCAATGTAAAACAACCTTAAAACTAGAAATTGTACATGTTCAAATATGTTTCCACTAAGACTCTTATAAACCAAACCCTTATGTAATTGTTAACATATAACCCCTAACATTTATAAACCTCTTAAGATTATAAACCCTAATATAACCTCCCTATCCCCTACCATCTATAATCCAACTAACCCCTATCCCATTAAAAACTAATAGAACCCTTGGTATCTATAAATACGTCTAATCTCTAATCCTTACACCTTATATTGCATCTAACTAAAATAACACTAGATTCCTATACCCTTTGATCCATAACCCTATAACCCATCTCATTCCTAACCCATATGAAACCCAACACAAATAACCACTTCCAGATTACATTATAACCCATAATATAAGATATAACCACTACAATTCCTAATCCCTAAAACTTATAACACCTATAAAAGTTAATCCATAAACATTATAACCCTCAACCGCTACCCCCAAACACTTATCATTCCTAATATAACCTTGAACTCTTATATCCTAATCCTTAAACCCTATGACTCTTAACCCATATAACCATTATTATTAATAATCCCTAAACTCTATAACCCTCAAACTTTATAAACTCTACACCTGACAAATAGGATGCCCAACTCGTATAACCTCTTACCCCAAAACTTGTAAACCCTAAATAATATAACCCCACAACCCCATAATGAGTGTAACATTCACCCCAACAACCTATCACCATTAACCCTCATAATTCCTCACCTTGATAACCTTATCGCCCCATAATTCATATAATATTGACCCCTATAACCTATCACCCTAACCTTTATAATTTATTACTCTTCTAACTCCTGTCACCCTTGACCTATATAAATCATAGTAGTGGTAACCCCTAAACTATATCCATGTTAGCAGCTAACCTCTAAACCATAACCCCTAAACCCAATTAAACTTGCATAATCCTTAGGACCCTGAACTTGTATAAACCCTAACCTATATATCCCTTAACCTCCATAACACCTAACCCATAATCCATATATATAACTTATATATCCTGTAATCCCTATAACATATAATTCGTAACCCATAACCTCTATACAATTTAACCACTACATGAGATGATATGATTTTGGCCTCATGAATGAGAAATATACCTGGAATGATCAATAAATGTCATCATCATCATAAATGTCATCATTGTTACATTGGACTAGACATGGGAAATAGTGACCTGTGAATGGGGCTTAGAGGTTGTGCATGTGTCTTTGAATGGTGTTACATGTTTTGAAAGGAGTGTAGGGATTATGTAGGGCTTATATGGTGCAATGTAGTGTAGTCTATAAGAACAATATCTATGCCAAACTTTAAAATGGATAGTACCATATCTTGTTCACAAAACAAATATTCTTTGTATGTTTCCTTTGTGGTGGCTCAAGCCCTCACACATGATGCATGGCAATGAAATGTAACAATTTGACTATTTAATGATAGTGTTATGTGACATGCAAATTCTGAACTGACTTAGCTTGCAAATGAACTTTGAAAATCTCTTATGGCCCAAGCATCATTTGATTGGTAGGATCTTGATAGCTTTCATGACTCTTATCTCTCCAAGGAATGTTTTTTTGGTAGGATATTGGTAGCTTTCAATATTCTTATCTCTTATATATATATTTTTT